>JAVGWX010000003.1:73531552-73776552 GCA_036924085.1 Ariolimax columbianus
TGTCCTAGATAGACCACAGAAAGTCATCGCTAGAGAGACTGTCCTAGATAGACCACAGAATGACATCGCTCGAGAGACTGTCTTAGACCACAGAATGTCATCGCTCGAGAGACTTCCTAGATAGTCCACAGAATGCCAACATTCAAGAGACTGTCTTACATAGACCACAGAATGACATCGCTCAAGAGACTGTCCTAGATAGACCACAGAATATCATCGCTCGAGAGACTGTCCTAGATAGCCCACAGAATGCCAACGTTCAAGAGACTGTCCTAGATAGACCACAGAATGTCATCGCTCGAGAGACTGTCCTAGATAGACCACATAATGTTATCGCTCGAGAGACTGTCCGAGATATACCTCAGAATGTCATCGCTCGAGAGACTGTCCTAGATAGACCACAGAATGTCATCGCTCGAGAGACTGTCCTAAATAGACCACAGAATGTCATCGCTCAAGAGACACTCCCAGATAGACCACAGAATGTCATCGGTCGAGAGACTGTCCTAGATAGATCACAGAATGTCATCGATCGAGAGACTGTCCTAGATAGACCACAGAATGTCATCGCTCGAGAGACTGTCTTAGATTGACCACATAATGTCATCGCTCGAGAGACTGTCCTAGACAGACCACAGAATGTCATCGCTCGAGAGACTGTCCTAGATAGACCACAGAATGTCATCGCTCGAGAGACTGTCCTAGATAGACCACAGAATGACATCGCTCGAGAGCCTGTCTTAGACCACAGAATGTCATCGCTCGAAAGACTTCCTAGATAGTCCACAGAATGCCAACGTTCAAGAGACTGTCCCAGATAGACCACAGAATGTCATCGCTCGAGAGACTGTCCTATATAGACCACAGAATGTCATCGCTCGAGAGACTGTCCTAGATAGACCACAGAATGTCATCGCTCGAGAGACTGTCCTAGATAGACCACAGAATGCTAACGTTCAAGAGACTGTCCTAGATAGACCACAGAATGTCATCGCTCGAGAGACTGTCCTAAATAGACCACAGAATGACATCGCTCGAGAGACTGTCTTAGACCACAGAATGTCATCGCTCGATAGACTTCCTAGATAGTCCACAGAACGCCAACGTTCAAGAGACTGTCTTACATAGACCACAGAATGACATCGCTCAATAGACTGTCCTAGATAGACCACAGAATGTCATCGCTCGAGAGACTGTCCTAGATAGTCCACAGAATATCATCGCTCGAGAGACTGTCCTAGATAGCCCAGAGAATGTCATCGCTCGAGAGACTGTCCTAGATAGACAACAGAATGTCATCGGTCAAGAGACTGTCCGAGATATACCTCAGAATGTCATCGCTCGAGAGACTGTCCTAGATAGACCACAGAATGCAAACGTTCAAGAGACTGTCCTAGATAGACCACAGAATGTCATCGCTCGAGAGACTGTCCTAGATAGACCACAGAATATCATCGCTCGAGAGACTGTCCTAGATAGCCCACAGAATGCCAACGTTCAAGAGACTGTCCTAGATAGACCACAGAATGTCATCGCTCGAGAGACTGTCCTAGATAGACCACAGAATATCATCGGTCAAGAGACTGTCCGAGATATACCTCAGAATGTCATCGCTCTAGAGACTGTCCTAGATAGACCACAGAATGCCAACGTTCAAGAGACTGTCCTAGATAGGCCACAGAATGTCATCGCTCGAGAGACTGTCCTAGATAGACCACAGAATGACATCGCTCGAGAGACTGTCTTAGACCACAGAATGTCATCGCTCGAGAGACTTCCTAGATAGTCCACAGAATGCCAACATTCAAGAGACTGTCTTACATAGACCACAGAATGACATCGCTCAAGAGACTGTCCTAGATAGACCACAGAATGTCATCGCTCGAGAGACTGTCCTAGATAGACCACAGAATATCATCGCTCGAGAGACTGTCCTAGATAGCCCACAGAATGCCAACGTTCAAGAGACTGTCCTAGATAGACCACAGAATGTCATCGCTCGAGAGACTGTCCTAGATAGACCACATAATGTTATCGCTCGAGAGACTGTCCGAGATATACCTCAGAATGTCATCGCTCGAGAGACTGTCCTAGATAGACCACAGAATGTCATCGCTCGAGAGACTGTCCTAAATAGACCACAGAATGTCATCGCTCAAGAGACTGTCCCAGATAGACCACAGAATGTCATCGCTCGAGAGACTGTCCTAGATAGACCACAGAATGTCATCGCTCGAGAGACTGTCCTAGATAGACCACATAATGTCATCGCTCGAGAGACTGTCCTAGATAGACCACAGAATGTCATCGCTCTAGAGACTGTCCTAGATAGACCACAGAATGTTATCGCTCAAGAGACTGTCCTAGATAGACCACAGAATTCCATCGCTCGAGAGACTGTCCTAGATAGACCACAGAATGCTAACGTTCAAGAGACTGTCCTAGATAGACCACATAATGTCATCGCTCAAGAGACTGTCCTAGATAGACCACAGAATGTCATCGCTTAAGAGACTGTCCTAGATAGACCACAGAATGTTATCGCTCAAGAGACTGTCCTAGATAGAACACAGAATGCCATCGCTCGAGAGACTGTCCTAGATAGACCACAGAATGCTAACGTTCAAGAGACTGTCCTAGATAGACCACAGAATGTCATCGCTCGAGAGACTGTCCTAGATAGACCACAGAATGACATCGCTCGAGAGACTGTCTTAGACCACAGAATGTCATCGCTCGATTGACTTCCTAGATAGTCCACAGAATGCCAACGTTCAAGAGACTGTCCTAGATAGACCACAGAATGTCATCGCTCGAGAGACTGTCCTAGATAGTCCACAGAATGCCAACATTCAAGAGACTGTCTTACATAGACCACAGAATGACATCGCTCAAGAGACTGTCCTAGATAGACCACAGAATGTCATCGCTCGAGAGACTGTCCTAGATAGACCACAGAATATCATCGCTCGAGAGACTGTCCTAGATAGCCCACAGAATGCCAACGTTCAAGAGACTGTCCTAGATAGACCACAGAATGTCATCGCTCGAGAGACTGTCCTAGATAGACCACATAATGTTATCGCTCGAGAGACTGTCCGAGATATACCTCAGAATGTCATCGCTCGAGAGACTGTCCTAGATAGACCACAGAATGTCATCGCTCGAGAGACTGTCCTAAATAGACCACAGAATGTCATCGCTCAAGAGACTGTCCCAGATAGACCACAGAATGTCATCGCTCGAGAGACTGTCCTAGATAGACCACAGAATGTCATCGCTCGAGAGACTGTCCTAGATAGACCACATAATGTCATCGCTCGAGAGACTGTCCTAGATAGACCACAGAATGTCATCGCTCGAGAGACTGTCCTAGATAGACCACAGAATGTTATCGCTCAAGAGACTGTCCTAGATAGACCACAGAATTCCATCGCTCGAGAGACTGTCCTAGATAGACCACAGAATGCTAACGTTCAAGAGACTGTCCTAGATAGACCACATAATGTCATCGCTCGAGAGACTGTCCTAGATAGACCACAGAATGTCATCGCTCAAGAGACTGTCCTAGATAGACCACAGAATGTTATCGCTCAAGAGACTGTCCTAGATAGAACACAGAATGCCATCGCTCGAGAGACTGTCCTAGATAGACCACAGAATGCTAACGTTCAAGAGACTGTCCTAGATAGACCACAGAATGTCATCGCTCGAGAGACTGTCCTAGATAGACCACAGAATGACATCGCTCGAGAGACTGTCTTAGACCACAGAATGTCATCGCTCGATTGACTTCCTAGATAGTCCACAGAATGCCAACGTTCAAGAGACTGTCCTAGATAGACCACAGAATGTCATCGCTCGAGAGACTGTCCTAGATAGACCACAGAATGTCATCGCTCAAGAGACTGTCCTAGATAGACCACAGAATGTTATCGCTCAAGAGACTGTCCTAGATAGAACACAGAATGCCATCGCTCGAGAGACTGTCCTAGATAGACCACAGAATGCTAACGTTCAAGAGACTGTCCTAGATAGACCACAGAATGTCATCGCTCGAGAGACTGTCCTAGATAGACCACAGAATGACATCGCTCGAGAGACTGTCTTAGACCACAGAATGTCATCGCTCGATTGACTTCCTAGATAGTCCACAGAATGCCAACGTTCAAGAGACTGTCCTAGATAGACCACAGAATGTCATCGCTCGAGAGACTGTCCTAGATAGTCCACAGAATATCATCGCTCGAGAGACTGTCCTAGATAGCCCACAGAATGTCATCGCTCGAGAGACTGTCCTAGATAGACCACAGAATGTCATCGGTCAAGAGACTGTCCGAGATATACCTCAGAATGTCATCGCTCGAGAGACTGTCCTAGATAGTCCACAGAATATCATCGCTCGAGAGACTGTCCTAGATAGCCCACAGAATGTCATCGCTCGAGAGACTGTCCTAGATAGACCACAGAATGTCATCGGTCAAGAGACTGTCCGAGATATACCTCAGAATGTCATCGCTCGAGAGACTGTCCTAGATAGACCACAGAATGCAAACGTTCAAGAGACTGTCCTAGATAGACCACAGAATGTCATCGCTCGAGAGACTGTCCTAGATAGACCACAGAATATCATCGCTCGAGAGACTGTCCTAGATAGCCCACAGAATGCCAACGTTCAAGAGACTGTCCTAGATAGACCACAGAATGTCATCGCTCGAGAGACTGTCCTAGATAGACCACAGAATATCATCGGTCAAGAGACTGTCCGAGATATACCTCAGAATGTCATCGCTCGAGAGACTGTCCTAGATAGACCACAGAATGCAAACGTTCAAGAGACTGTCCTAGATAGACCACAGAATGTCATCGCTCGAGAGACTGTCCTAGATAGACCACAGAATATCATCGCTCGAGAGACTGTCCTAGATAGCCCACAGAATGCCAACGTTCAAGAGACTGTCCTAGATAGACCACAGAATGTCACCGCTCGAGAGACTGTCCTAGATAGACCACAGAATATCATCGGTCAAGAGACTGTCCGAGAAATACCTCAGAATGTCATCGCTCTAGAGACTGTCCTAGATAGACCACAGAATGCTAACGTTCAAGAGAATGTCCTAGATAGGCCACAGAATGTCATCGCTCGAGAGACTGTCCTAGATAGACCACAGAATGACATCGCTCGAGAGACTGTCTTAGACCACAGAATGTCATCGCTCGAGAGACTTCCTAGATAGTCCACAGAATGCCAACATTCAAGAGACTGTCTTACATAGACCACAGAATGACATCGCTAAAGAGACTGTCCTAGATAGACCACAGAATATCATCGCTCGAGAGATTGTCCTAGATAGCCCACAGAATGCCAACGTTCAAGAGACTGTCCTAGATAGACCACAGAATGTCATCGCTCGAGAGACTGTCCTAGATAGACCACATAATGTTATCGCTCGAGAGACTGTCCGAGATATACCTCAGAATGTCATCGCTCGAGAGACTGTCCTAGATAGACCACAGAATGTCATCGCTCGAGAGACTGTCCCAAATAGACCACAGAATGTCATCGCTCAAGAGACTGTCCCAGATAGACCACAGAATGTCATCGCTCGAGAGACTGTCCTAGATAGACCACAGATTGTCATCGCTCGAGAGACTGTCCTAGATAGACCACAGAATGTCATCGCTCGATAGACTTCCTAGATAGTCCACAGAATGCCAACGTTCAAGAGACTGTCTTACATAGACCACAGAATGTCATCGCTCGAGAGACTGTCCTAGATAGACCACAGAATGCCAACCTTCAAGAGACTGTCTTACATAGACCACAGAATGACATCGCTCAAGAGACTGTCCTAGAGAGACCACAGAATGTCATCGCTCGAGAGACTGTCCTAGATAGACCACAGAATATCATCGCTCGAGAGACTGTCCTAGATAGCCCACAGAATGCCAACGTTCAAGAGACTGTCCTAGATAGACCACAGAATGTCATCGCTAGAGAGACTGTCCTAGATAGACCACAGAATGTCATCGGTCAAGAGACTGTCCGAGATATACCTCAGAATGTCATCGCTCGAGAAACTGTCCTAGATAGACCACAGAATGCCAACGTTCAAGAGACTGTCCTAGATAGACCACAGAATGTCATCGCTCGAGAGACTGTCCTAGATAGACCACAGAATGTCATCGCTCGATAGACTTCCTAGATAGTCCACAGAATGCCAACGTTCAAGAGACTGTCTTACATAGACCACAGAATGACATCGCTCAAGAGACTGTCCTAGATAGACCACAGAATGTCATCGCTCGAGAGACTCCTAGATAGTCCACCGAATATCATCGCTCGAGAGACTGTCCTAGATAGCCCACAGAATGTCATCGCTCGAGAGACTGTCCTAGATAGACCACAGAATGTCATCGGTCAAGAGACTGTCCGAGATATACCTCAGAATGTCATCGCTCGAGAGACTGTCCTAGATAGACCACAGAATGCAAACGTTCAAGAGACTGTCCTAGATAGACCACAGAATGTCATCGCTCGAGAGACTGTCCTAGATAGACCACAGAATATCATCGCTCGAGAGACTGTCCTAGATAGCCCACAGAATGCCAACGTTCAAGAGACTGTCCTAGATAGACCACAGATTGTCATCGCTCGAGAGACTGTCCTAGATAGACCACAGAATGTCATCGGTAAAGAGACTGTCCAAGATATACCTCAGAATGTCATCGCTCGAGAGACTGTCCTAGATAGACCACAGAATGCCAACGTTCAAGAGACTGTCCTAGATAGACCACAGAATGTCATCGCTCGAGAGACTGTCCTAGATAGCCCACAGAATGTCATCGCTCGAGAGACTTCCTAGATAGTCCACAGAATGCCAACGTTCAAGAGACTGTCTTACATAGACCACAGAATGATATCGCTCAAGAGACTGTCTTAGACCACAGAATGTCATCGCTTGATAGACTTCCTAGATAGTCCACAGAATGCCAACGTTCAAGAGACTGTCTTACATAGACCACAGAATGACATCGCTCAAGAGACTGTCCTAGATAGACCACAGAATGTCATCGCTCGAGAGACTCCTAGATAGTCCACCGAATATCATCGCTCGAGAGACTGTCCTAGATAGCCCACAGAATGTCATCGCTCGAGAGACTGTCCTAGATAGACCACAGAATGTCATCGGTCAAGAGACTGTCCGAGATATACCTCAGAATGTCATCGTTCGAGAGACTGTCCTAGATAGACCACATAATGCCAACGTTCAAGAGACTGTCCTAGATAGCCCACAGAATGCCAACGTTCAAGAGACTGTCCTAGATAGACCACAGATTGTCATCGCTCGAGAGACTGTCCTAGATAGACCACAGAATGTCATCGGTCAAGAGACTGTCCGAGATATACCTCAGAATGTCATCGCTCGAAAGACTGTCCTAGATAGACCACAGAATGCCAACGTTCAAGAGACTGTCCTAGATAGACCACAGAATGTCATCGCTCGAGAGACTGTCCTAGATAGACCACAGAATGACATCACTCGAGAGACTGTCTTAGACCACAGAATGTCATCGCTCGAAAGAGTTCCTAGATAGTCCACAGAATGCCGACGTTCAAGAGACTGTCTTACATAGGCCACAGAATGACATCGCTCAAGAGACTGTCCTAGATAGACCACATAATGTCATCGCTCGAGAGACTGTCCTAGATAGACCACAGAATATCATCGCTCGAGAGACTGTCCTAGATAGCCCACAGAATGCCAATGTTCAAGAGACTGTCCTAGATAGACCACAGAATGTCATCGCTCGAGAGACTGTCCTAGATAGACCACAGAATATCATCGCTCGAGAGACTGTCCTAGATAGCCCACAGAATGCCAACGTTCAAGAGACTGTCCTAGATAGACCACAGAATGTCATCGCTCGAGAGACTGTCCTAGATAGACCACAGAATATCATCGGTCAAGAGACTGTCCGAGATATACCTCAGAATGTCATCGCTCTAGAGACTGTCCTAGATAGACCACAGAATGCCAACGTTCAAGAGACTGTCCTAGATAGGCCACAGAATGTCATCGCTCGAGAGACTGTCCTAGATAGACCACAGAATGACATCGCTCGAGAGACTGTCTTAGACCACAGAATTTCATCGCTCGAGAGACTTCCTAGATAGTCCACAGAATGCCAACGTTCAAGAGACTGTCTTACATAGACCACAGAATGACATCGCTCAAGAGACTGTCCTAGATAGACCACAGAATGTCATCGCTCGAGAGACTGTCCTAGATAGACCACAGAATGCCAACGTTCAAGAGACTGTCCTAAATAGACAACAGAATGTCATCGCTCAAGAGACTGTCCCATATAGACCACAGAATGTCATCGCTCGAGAGAATGTCCTATATAGACCACAGAATGTCATCGCTCGAGAGACTGTCCTAGATAGACCACAGAATGTAATCGCTCGAGAGACTGTCCTAGATAGACCACAGAATGTCATCGCTCGAGAGACTATCCTAGATAGACCACAGAATGCCAACGTTCAAGAGACTGTCCTTATTAGACCACAGAATATCATCGCTCGAGAGATTGTGTTAGATAGACCACAGAATGCCAACGTTCAAGAGACTGTCCTAGATAGACCACAGAATATCATCGCTCGAGAGATTGTTCTAGATAGACCACAGAATGTCATCGCTTGAGAGACTGTCCTAGATAGACCACAGAATGACATCGCTCGAGAGACTGTCTTAGACTACAGAATGTCATCGCTCGAGAGACTGTCCTAGATAGACCACAGAATGTCATCGCTCGAGAGACTGTCTTAGACTACAGAATGTCATCGCTCGAGAGACTGTCCTAGATAGACCACAGAATGTCATCGCTCGAGAGATTGTCCTAGATAGACCACAGAATTACATCGCTCGAGAGACTGTCCTAGATAGACCACAGAATGTCATCGCTCGAGAGACTGTCCTAGATAACCCACAGAATGTCATCGCTCGAGAGACTGTCCTAGATAGACCACAGAATGTCATCGCTCAAGAGAGTGTCCCAGATAGACCACAGAATGTCATCGCTCGAGAGACTGTCCTAGATAGACCACAAAATGTCATCGCTCGAGAGACTGTCCTAGATAGACCACAGAATGTCATCGCTCGAGAGACTGTCTTAATTAGACCACAGAATGTCATCGCTCGAGAGACTGTCCTAATCAGACCACAGAATGTCATCGCTCGAGAGACTGTCCTAATTAGACCACAGAATATCATCGCTCGAGAGACTGTCCTAGAGAGCCCACAGAATTTCATCGCTCGAGAGACTGTCCTAGATAGACCACAGAATGTCATCGGTCCAGAGACTGTCCGAGATATACCTCAGAATGTCATCGCTCGAGAGACTGTCCTAGATATACCACAGAATACCAACGTTCAAGAGACTGTCCTAGATATACCACAGAATGTCATCGCTCGAGAGACTGTCCTAGATAGACCACAGAATGACATCGCTCGAGAGACTGTCTTAGACCACAGAATGTCATCGCTCGAGAGACTTCCTAGATAGTCCACAGAATGCCAACGTTCAAGAGACTGTCTTACATAGACCACAGAATGACATCGCTCAAGAGACTGTCCTAGATAGACCACAGAATGTCATCGCTCGAAAGACTGTCCTAGATAGACCACAGAATATCATCGCTCGAGAGACTGTCCTAGATAGACCACAGAATGTCATCGGTAAAGAGACTGTCCGAGATATACCTCAGAATGTCATCGCTCGAGAGACTGTCCTAGATAGACCACAGAATGCCAACGTTCAAGAGACTGTCCTAGATAGACCACAGAATGTCATCGCTCGAGAGACTGTCCTAGATAGACCACAGAATATCATCGCTCGAGAGACTGTCCTAGATAGCCCACAGAATGCCAATGTTCAAGAGACTGTCCTAGATAGACCACAGAATGTCATCGCTCGAGAGACTGTCCTAGATAGACCACAGAATATCATCGCTCGAGAGACTGTCCTAGATAGCCCACAGAATGCCAACGTTCAAGAGACTGTCCTAGATAGACCACAGATTGTCATCGCTCGAGAGACTGTCCTAGATAGACCACAGAATGTCATCGGTCAAGAGACTGTCCGAGATATACCTCAGAATGTCATCGCTCGAAAGACTGTCCTAGATAGACCACAGAATGCCAACGTTTAAGAGACTGTCCTAGATAGACCACAGAATGTCATCGCTCGAGAGACTGTCCTAGATAGACCACAGAATGACATCGCTCGAGAGACTGTCTTAGACCACAGAATGTTATCGCTCGAAAGAGTTCCTAGATAGTCCACAGAATGCCGACGTTCAAGAGACTGTCTTACATAGGCCACAGAATGACATCGCTCAAGAGACTGTCCTAGATAGACCACATAATGTCATCGCTCGAGAGACTGTCCTAGATAGACCACAGAATATCATCGCTCGAGAGACTGTCCTAGATAGCCCACAGAATGCCAATGTTCAAGAGACTGTCCTAGATAGACCACAGAATGTCATCGCTCGAGAGACTGTCCTAGATAGACCACAGAATATCATCGCTCGAGAGACTGTCCTAGATAGCCCACAGAATGCCAACGTTCAAGAGACTGTCCTAGATAGACCACAGAATGTCATCGCTCGAGAGACTGTCCTAGATAGACCACAGAATATCATCGGTCAAGAGACTGTCCGAGATATACCTCAGAATGTCATCGCTCTAGAGACTGTCCTAGATAGACCACAGAATGCCAACGTTCAAGAGACTGTCCTAGATAGGCCACAGAATGTCATCGCTCGAGAGACTGTCCTAGATAGACCACAGAATGACATCGCTCGAGAGACTGTCTTAGACCACAGAATTTCATCGCTCGAGAGACTTCCTAGATAGTCCACAGAATGCCAACGTTCAAGAGACTGTCTTACATAGACCACAGAATGACATCGCTCAAGAGACTGTCCTAGATAGACCACAGAATGTCATCGCTCGAGAGACTGTCCTAGATAGACCAAAGAATGCCAACGTTCAAGAGACTGTCCTAAATAGACAACAGAATGTCATCGCTCAAGAGACTGTCCCAGATAGACCACAGAATGTCATCGCTCGAGAGACTGTCCTATATAGACCACAGAATGTCATCGCTCGAGAGACTGTCCTAGATAGACCACAGAATGTCATCGCTCGAGAGACTATCCTAGATAGACCACAGAATGCCAACGTTCAAGAGACTGTCCTTATTAGACCACAGAATATCATCGCTCGAGAGACTGTGTTAGATAGACCACAGAATGCCAACGTTCAAGAGACTGTCCTAGATAGACCACAGAATGTCATTGCTCGAGAGACTGTCCTAGATAGACCACAGAATGTCATCGGTCCAGAGACTGTCCGATATATACCTCAGAATGTCATCGCTCGAGAGACTGTCCTAGATATACCACAGAATACCAACGTTCAAGAGACTGTCCTAGATAGACCACAGAATGTCATCGCTCGAGAGACTGTCCTAGATAGACCACAGAATGACATCGCTCGAGAGACTGTCTTAGACCACAGAATGTCATCGCTCGAGAGACTGTCCTAGATAGACCACAGAATGCCAACGTTCAAGAGACTGTCTTACATAGACCACAGAATGACATCGCTCAAGAGACTGTCCTAGATAGACCACAGAATGTCATCGCTCGAGAGACTGTCCTAGATAGACCACAGAATATCATCGCTCGAGGGACTGTCCTAGATAGACCACAGAATGTCATCGGTCAAGAGACTGTCTGAGATATACCTCAGAATGTCATTGCTCGAGAGACTGTCCTAGATAGACCACAGAATGCCAACGTTCAAGAGACTGTCCTAGATAGACCACAGAATGTCATCGCTCGAGAGACTGTCCTAGATAGACCACAGAATATCATCGCTCGAGAGACTGTCCTAGATAGCCCACAGAATGCCAATGTTCAAGAGACTGTCCTAGATAGACCACAGAATGTCATCGCTCGAGAGACTGTCCTAGATAGACCACAGAATATCATCGCTCGAGAGACTGTCCTAGATAGCCCACAGAATGCCAACGTTCAAGAGACTGTCCTAGATAGACCACAGAATGTCATCGCTCGAGAGACTGTCCTAGATAGAGCACAGAATGACATCGCTCGAGAGACTGTCTTAGACCACAGAATTTCATCGCTCGAGAGACTTCCTAGATAGTCCACAGAATGCCAACGTTCAAGAGACTGTCTTACATAGACCACAGAATGACATCGCTCAAGAGACTGTCCTAGATAGACCACAGAATGTCATCGCTCGAGAGACTGTCCTAGATAGACCACAGAATGCCAACGTTCAAGAGACTGTCCTAAATAGACAACAGAATGTCATCGCTCAAGAGACTGTCCCAGATAGACCACAGAATGTCATCGCTCGAGAGACTGTCCTATATAGACCACAGAATGTCATCGCTCGAGAGACTGTCCTAGATAGACCACAGAATGTCATCGCTCGAGAGACTGTCCTAGATAGAGCACAGAATGACATCGCTCGAGAGACTGTCTTAGACCACAGAATTTCATCGCTCGAGAGACTTCCTAGATAGTCCACAGAATGCCAACGTTCAAGAGACTGTCTTACATAGACCACAGAATGACATCGCTCAAGAGACTGTCCTAGATAGACCACAGAATGTCATCGCTCTAGAGACTGTCCTAGATAGACCACAGAATGCCAACGTTCAAGAGACTGTCCTAAATAGACAACAGAATGTCATCGCTCGAGAGACTGTCCCAGATAGACCACAGAATGTCATCGCTCGAGAGACTGTCCTATATAGATCACAGAATGTCATCGCTCGAGAGACTGTCCTAGATAGACCACAGAATGTCATCGCTCGAGAGACTGTCCTAGATAGACCACAGAATGTCATCGCTCGAGAGACTATCCTAGATAGACCACAGAATGCCAACGTTCAAGAGACTGTCCTTATTAGATCACAGAATGACATCGCTCGAGAGACTATCTTAGATAGATCACATAATGTCATCGCTCGAGAGACTGTCCTAGATAGACCACAGAATATCATCGCTCGAGAGACTGTGTTAGATAGACCACAGAATGCCAACGTTCAAGAGACTGTCCTAGATAGACCACAGAATATCATCGCTCGAGAGATTGTTCTAGATAGACCACAGAATGTCATCACTCGAGAGACTGTCCTTGATAAACCACAGAATGTCATCGCTCAAGAGACTGTCCTAGATAGACCACAGAATGTCATCGCTTGAGAGACTGTCCTAGATAGACCACAGAATGACATCGCTCGAGAGACTGTCTTAGACTACAGAATGTCATCGCTCGAGAGACTGTCCTAGATAGACCACAGAATGTCATCGCTCGAGAGACTGTCTTAGACTACAGAATGTCATCGCT
Organism: Ariolimax columbianus; assembly: GCA_036924085.1. Classification (NCBI taxonomy): domain Eukaryota; kingdom Metazoa; phylum Mollusca; class Gastropoda; order Stylommatophora; family Arionidae; genus Ariolimax; species Ariolimax columbianus. The sequence goes on from JAVGWX010000003.1 coordinate 73,545,010, forward strand.
CGAGAGACTGTCCTAGATAGACCACAGAATGTCATCGCTCGAGAGATTGTCCTAGATAGACCACAGAATGACATCGCTCGAGAGACTGTCCTAGATAGACCACAGAATGTCATCGCTCGAGAGACTGTCCTAGATAACCCACAGAATGTCATCGCTCGAGAGACTGTCCTAGATAGACCACAGAATGTCATCGCTCAAGAGAGTGTCCTAGATAGACCACAGAATGTCATCGCTCGAGAGACTGTCCTAGATAGACCACAAAATGTCATCGCTCGAGAGACTGTCCTAGATAGACCACAGAATGTCATCGCTCGAGAGACTGTCTTAATTAGACCACAGAATGTCATCGCTCGAGAGACTGTCCTAATCAGACCACAGAATGTCATCGCTCGAGAGACTGTCCTAATTAGACCACAGAATATCATCGCTCGAGAGACTGTCCTAGATAGCCCACAGAATGTCATCGCTCGAGAGACTGTCCTAGATAGACCACAGAATGTCATCGGTCAAGAGACTGTCCGAGATATACCTCAGAATGTCATCGCTCGAGAGACTGTCTTAGATATACCACATAATACCAACGTTCAAGAGACTGTCCTAGATATACCACAGAATGTCATCGCTCGAGAGACTGTCCTAGATAGACCACAGAATGACATCGCTCGAGAGACTGTCTTAGACCACAGAATGTCATCGCTCGAGAGACTTCCTAGATAGTCCACAGAATGCCAACGTTCAAGAGACTGTCTTACATAGACCACAGAATGACATCGCTCAAGAGACTGTCCTAGATAGACCACAGAATGTCATCGCTCGAGAGACTGTCCTAGATAGACCACAGAATATCATCGCTCGAGAGACTGTCCTAGATAGACCACAGAATGTCATCGGTCAAGAGACTGTCCGAGATATACCTCAGAATGTCATCGCTCGAGAGACTGTCCTAGATAGACCACAGAATGCCAACGTTCAAGAGACTGTCCTAGATAGACCACAGAATGTCATCGCTCGAGAGACTGTCCTAGATAGACCACAGAATATCATCGCCCGAGAGACTGTCGTAGATAGCCCACAGAATGCCAATGTTCAAGAGACTGTCCTAGATAGACCACAGAATGTCATCGCTCGAGAGACTGTCCTAGATAGACCACAGAATGTCATCGCTCGAGAGACTGTCCTAGATAGACCACAGAATATCATCGCTCGAGAGACTGTCCTAGATAGCCCACAGAATGCCAACGTTCAAGAGCCTGTCCTAGATAGACCACAGAATGTCATCGCTCGAGAGACTGTCCTAGATAGACCACAGAATATCGGAAAACCAGCTCAAATCGAGAGGAGCCGCAGACACTTTGGTCCACGTACCAGGCTGATAAGCCAAGGGCGCGAGGCTACCATGTGGGAGATTACGGCCGAACCCTTGTAAGCCGCAATCCCGCCCAAAATCTCAGCACCACTGCAATGGGAGGCTCCTACATGCTCGGGACCTGGGGCTTGCGCCCCAGTTCTACCAGGTAGAGCCACAGTAAGAGGTCCATGCCGCCCGCCAATCAAAGCGGGCGGACAACTGCTTGATACTCGCCCTATACGGCGATGGGGTGCGAAAACACCAACCAAAGACTTAGTACCTGGTCGGGGTGTCGAAAACAGTAGAGCAGCCACCTCACTGTGAACTGTCAAGACTCAACCACTGACCATGAGAGTTGTCCGCACACCAGGCGAACAACATCTCTGTGGCATTACCAGGCTTGTCCTCTGGCTGAATGCACTCCGGCTACGATATCTAATTCTGTACGTTATCAGCCATATAACTATCATACTGGACGCAGAAGAGATGCAGACCAGCGGACATTGCACACCTGCCCCACTGTGTCAACACCCTAGGTGGCGGGGAATGCTAGGCGTACCATCCCTGCATAGAAGCCAAGAAAATAAAGGGAAAAAGAGATACCCCACTCACATGCAAATGCTACGTTCCTGGCAGGACGTGACGATCCTGGGACACAGACACACTGGACTGCCTCTCTTCCGGGTAAACCAGTCCATCTCATATATCATCACATATCATCATTGCACCCTATAGACACGAGTAGTGAAGACTCGATAGTCTGGTAAGACAACTTCCATAAGAGAGAAAACTCTGATCGTAAACAACTGTTGCCTTGCAGATAGGCTGGGGACAGCCAAAGGCTAAGGAGGGCATCCCTACAGAAACGCCTGTTGAAATCGGATGCACGGGGCCGCAAGCCTAACAAAACAGTGCAACGTAAATCACAGTATGATGGCAGTACAACCTATCCGAAAAACGTATGGCGCTCATCCTGCGGAGTCCCGCCAGGCAGCGATAGTGCCGGGCCTCACGCCTCGAAGGGGCCCACCCTTGACTACTGGTGGTCACCCACCCATGTGTCGTGGAGTCAAGGCACATGGCTATGGGGCAACGTCTATTGGCCAAAACCTCAAGACCCTCAAAATACTACAGTGGAATGCGGAGGGAGTCATTAACAAAAAACTTTCCCTAACACACCACCTGCATGAAGGTAAGATTGACGTGGCATGTATCCAGGAAACGCACCTCAACAATAACCATAAATTCTCAATCAGAGGATACCAGACCTTCCGTCTAGATAGAGAAGGCCACAAAGGAGGGGTCCTGATACTGACCAGAAACAGCATACCGAGTAGCGCGGTACCTGTCAATCACACCGGACAAGCAGAAATTGTAGGAGTTGACATAATGGCTCAAGAGACGAAGCTCCGCATTTTCAATCTGTACGGACCACCAAACAGAGACCTATCGCTCTCGAGTATGGAAGTCAGAGACTCCAACTGCATAGTAGTTGGAGATTTCAACAGCCACTCGGAGAGATGGGGATACTCTGACACAGACAGCAGAGGTGACGAAGTGGAAGATTGGGAGATAGATGCAAATCTCTCCCTAATCAATAGGCCGGAGGATAGCCCTAGCTTCTATTCAAGAACATGGCATACCACCTCGACTCCAGATTTGGCCTTCTCCACACAGGACATACACCATAAAATAGACCGCCAGGTGCTAAATCAACTGGCAGGTAGCGACCACAGGCCGATCAGGCTAACCATTGACATGGAAGTAGGCCCACAGGAAACAAAACCGCTCCCACGTTGGAATTACAAACGAGCCGACTGGGACAGATTTGCAATCCTAACAGATGGGCTGTGTGAAACCATCAACACACGAAACACCAACATGAAGCCCATGGTAGAGAGCCTAAGCAAGGCAATAATGCAAGCCGCCACTGAAACCATCCCAAGAGGAGCTAGGAAAAACTATAAGCCCTACTGGAATGATGAGTTGCAGAAAGTGGAAGATGCAGTAACAAATGCTAGGAACATGGCAGAACGAGAAAAATCCATGGAGGCAAACATCGCCCTCAAAGCCGCCACGGCGAAGTACAAACACACGCTCAAGCAAACAGCAAGAGAAAGCTAGAAAAATAAAACGGAAAGTCTAATTCTGGACAAAGAAGGGAACAAGCTATGGAAGCTAGTCAGAGCCATGAACGACGAAACCCCGTCAAATAAACAAATTACTATCAAGCAGGGCGAGAACTTGATCACAGGTAAGAAAGCCGCAAACGCCTTTGTCGATCACTATGCCAGAGCAAACCACATCGAGGTCCCTGCAGATAAGCATACAGACATTAGCGAAGAGCTAAAGGGGCACGAAAACATAAATACGGCTCCCGAAGAGCACATGATGGCCAAACTAACAATGCGCGAAATGGAAGAGGCTATGAGTACACTAAAGAAAAGGAAATCTCCCGGAAAAGACGGGATAACAAACGAAATGCTGATGGGGCTGGGCCAAACAGCGAAGAGGAAACTACTATCAGTCCTGAACCAAAGCTGGAAAAGGGGTATTGTACCCCAGGCATGGAAAGATGCAATACTGGTACCAGTACCAAAAACAGGAAAGGATAAAACAGATCCAAATGGATACAGGCCCATAAGCCTACTGAGCTGTGTCGGCAAGCTGATGGAACGGATGATAAACACCAGACTGATGTGGCATCTGGAAGAAAAACGAATACTAATTCCACAGCAAGCCGGCTTTAGACAGCACAGATCCACTGAGGACCAGGTCATCCTCATAGCCCAGGAGATAGAAGATGCCTACCAGGCACAGAAACACACAGTAGCTGTTTGGGTGGATCTGGAAAAGGCATTTGACAAAGTCTGGAAGGATGGACTTAGAGTCAAGCTAAGAAGAAGTGATGTCTGTGGGAAGATGTACAAGTGGATCAACCACTACCTCAAACAAAGAACGGCCAGAGTCCAAGTACAAGGGCAGATGAGCAAAAAGGTGACACTCGAACAGGGAGTACCCCAAGGGGGAGTTTTGTCACCCACACTCTTCCTGGTATATATAAACGATATTACAGAGAATATACCAAGAAGAGTCCATAGCTCAATGTTTGCAGACGATCTGGCTATGTGGACCTCTGAAAAGAATCTCACCATAGCAAGAAATCGGATGCAGACGGCCCTAACATCGCTGGAAGAGTGGGCGAACTCATGGCTGGTCAAAATAAACGAGGAGAAAACCACGTGCACAATATTCTCGCTCTCATTAAAACCCCAAAGTACCAAATTAAGTCTAAATGGCAAAATCCTGCAGCCAAACGACAACCCAACCTATCTGGGAGTCACATTTGATCGGCGCATGACATGGAAAGGTCAGATCGAGAGAAACCGAATGAAAGCCAGAGAAAGAATGGCAATCATGAGGAAACTTGCTGGCACAAGCTGGGGAGCAGACGAAGGCATACTAAAGAAACTGTACACTGGAAGAGTGAGACCAGTTCTCGAGTTTGGCATTGCGGCATGGACAACAGCAGCGAAGGCGAACTTCGATAAAGTTAACAAACTTCAAAACCAAGCCATGAGAATTATAACAGGTGGCATGAAGTCAACGCCAATTGTAGAACTTGAAAAGATCACAAAACTGCAATCCATGACCGATAGAAGAGACTGCAGAGCCCAGCTGCAGTCAGAGAAACTCCGAAGACTGACGGACCATCCAATGTACCAGAGACTAAACAATTTGGGAAATGGGAAACTAAAGCGGAGAAACTTTGCAGAAATAGCCAAAGCAAAGATGCACGAAGATCCCACAAACGCACAAACACCAAAACCCATCACTACTGTACGAAAACCTACCTGGAGGCTGGATATATTTCCAGAGGTGGTAGAAAATATACCAGGTATTGCAAACAAAAACTGCCAGACTGAAAAAGAAAGGAGAGACACTACCCTAAGCTTCATAACGAAAAGCTACCCAATCATGGACTGGACCCATGCATACACCGACGGTTCTGTAACAAACACTACACAGAACGGAGGGGCAGGAGCATTCCTGAACCTACCAAATGGCAGACAAATAACACTGTCATTCGCTACTGGTAAGTACACAAGCAATTTCAGAGCGGAGGCAGAGGCACTGAGGGCGGCAGTGGAAGAAATGGTGACAAACAGTGAAAATGAGAGCCATATAGTTCTGCTGACAGATGCTCTCGAAGTAGTCACAGCGCTAAAAAGCCAGAAAAATACTGAGCTTAATGACCTAAGAGCAGCACTCTGCAAACTGTGCCAGCAGTCCGCACCAAAAAGGGTAGTGGTACAGTGGGTCCCGTCCCACTGCAACATCCAAGGCAACGAGGAGGCAGACAGACTGGCAAAAGAAGGTGCAAGACTACCACAAACAGATACCAGTATGACGTACGAAGAGTCAAAACGGCTTATCAAAGCCAGATACATGACCAAATGGGAAACCGAACATACTGGTTACACCAAAAACGATGCCTATTACCAGTTGAACCGAAGAGAGCAGGTCGTTGTCTTCAGACTTCGCACTGGCCACAACAGACTGAGGTACCACCTATTCAACAAATTGAAGATAGGGTGTACCGACGAATGCCCGTGCGGTACTGGTAAAATGACCACTGAACATCTACTGCAGAACTGCCCGACATACGAGGATCAGAGAGAGCAGATGTGGCCATTGCCAGTGGAACTGCAAGACAAGCTCTATGGTAGTGGCGAGAGTCTCAGGATGACCGCCGCTTTTTTTCGAAAAAATAATGGTTACTGTCTGACTGTGTACGCAGAAGAAGAAGAAGAAGACCACAGAATATCATCGGTCAAGAGACTGTCCGAGATATACCTCAGAATGTCATCGCTCTAGAGACTGTCCTAGATAGACCACAGAATGCCAACGTTCAAGAGACTGTCCTAGATAGGCCACAGAATGTCATCGCTCGAGAGACTGTCCTAGATAGACCACAGAATGACATCGCTCGAGAGACTGTCTTAGACCACAGAATGTCATCGCTCGAGAGACTTCCTAGATAGTCCACAGAATGCCAACATCCAAGAGACTGTCTTACATAGACCACAGAATGACATCGCTCAAGAGACTGTCCTAGATAGACCACAGAATGTCATCGCTCGAGAGACTGTCCTAGATAGACAACAGAATATCATCGCTCGAGAGACTGTCCTAGATAGCCCACAGAATGCCAACGTTCAAGAGACTGTCCTAAATAGACCGCAGAATGTCATCGCTCGAGAGACTGTCCTAGATAGACCACAGAATGTCATCGGTCAAGAGACTGTCCTAGATATACCTCAGAATGTCATCGCTCGAGAGACTGTCCTAGATAAACCACAGAATGCCAACGTTCAAGAGACTGTCCTAGATAGACCACAGAATGTCATCGCTCGAGAGACTGTCCTAGATAGACCACAGAATATCATCGCTCGAGAGACTGTCCTAGATAGCCCACAGAATGCCAATGTTCAAGAGACTGTCCTAGATAGACCACAGAATGTCATCGCTCGAGAGACTGTCCTAGATAGACCACAGAATGTCATCGCTCGAGAGACTGTCCTAGATAGACCACAGAATATCATCGCTCGAGAGACTGTCCTAGATAGCCCACAGAATGCCAACGTTCAAGAGACTGTCCTAGATAGACCACAGAATGTCATCGCTCGAGAGACTGTCCTAGATAGACCACAGAATATCATCGGTCAAGAGACTGTCCGAGATATGCCTCAGAATGTCATCGCTCTAGAGACTGTCCTAGATAGACCACAGAATGCCAACGTTCAAGAGACTGTCCTAGATAGGCCACAGAATGGCATCGCTCGAGAGACTGTCATAGATAGACCACAGAATGACATCGCTCGAGAGACTGTCCTAGACCACAGAATGTCATCGCTCGAGAGACTGTCCTAGATAGACCACAGAATATCATCGCTCGAGAGACTGTCCTAGATAGCCCACAGAATGCCAACGTTCAAGAGACTGTCCTAGATAGACCACAGAATGTCATCGCTCGAGAGACTGTCCTAGATAGACCACAGAATGTCATCGCTCAAGAGACTGTCCTAGATAACCAACAGAATGTCATCGCTCGAGAGACTGTCCTAGATAGACCACAGAATGTCATCGCTCAAGAGAGTGTCCTAGATAGCCCACAGAATGCCAACGTTCAAGAGACTGTCCTAGATAGACCACAGAATGTCATCGCTCGAGAGACTGTCCTAGATAGACCACAGAATGTCATCGCTCAAGAGACTGTCCTAGATAACCAACAGAATGTCATCGCTCGAGAGACTGTCCTAGATAGACCACAGAATGTCATCGCTCAAGAGAGTGTCCTAGATAGACCACAGAATGGCATCGCTCGAGAGACTGTCCTAGATAGACCACATAATGTCATCGCTCGAGAGACTGTCCTAGATAGACCACAGAATGTCATCGCTCGAGAGACTGTCTTAATTAGACCACAGAATGTCATCGCTCGAGAGACTGTCCTAATCAGACCACAGAATGTCATCGCTCGAGAGACTGTCCTAATTAGACCACAGAATATCATCGCTCGAGAGACTGTCCTATTTAGACCACATAATATCATCGCTCGAGAGACTGTCCTAATTAGACCACAGAATGTCATCGCTCGAGAGACTGTCCTAATTAGACCACAGAATGCCATCGCTCGAGAGACTGTCCTAATTAGACCACAGAATGACATCGCTCGAGAGACTGTCCTAATTAGACCACAGAATGTCATCGGTTAAGAGACTGTCCGAGATATACCTCAGAATGTCATCGCTCGAGAGACTGTCCTAGATAGACCACAGAATGCCAACGTTCAAGAGACTGTCCTAGATAGACCACAGAATGTCATCGCTCGAGAGACTGTCCTAGATAGACCACAGAATGACATCGCTCGAGAGACTGTCTTAGACAGTCTGTAATTGATTCGAAGGTATATACAAAACCATCACCATCCAGAGTATTATAACTTATCAACTGTTCAACTTCGAGCTTTGTCTTTGGGACCGAAGACGCAAGACAATGAAAATAAGCTGACAGCAGTCAACGACCCATAGCTAGCTGTTGGCATCAGGGTTAGAGAACCAGAGCTGACCATGACTCTATTTCGCCACCAAGCGGCGGTCCTCGAAACAAGATCCGCTAATTTATTCTGGCTAAGAGAATAGGGATCGAAATGGAAAGGCAAATTCGGTACTCAAAAAAAGGCATCCGAAACTGAATTATGTTTGTCCGTAAGGCCCAGATATCGCGATGTAAACTACGACAAAACGTCCCAACGTCTTTTTAATGACTAACTATGAAGGAGACGAGTATTGCCTTCCAATTGCGTCACTCTGTCGAATTGCTTTTTTACCAATGGTGACGATGGCTCAGAAATATAGTGCATAATTGTATCGCTAGAGTGTATCCATAAACCTAATACACAAAACATATCTTCACAATAACAGTATCCTTTGTTCTCTAGAAACAATCGTTTTCTTCATTCATGATGTTCCAATATTTAGCACTGGGGCCTTGAGAATCTGGGAGTAACTAGTCAATACATGATATATTTAGTTGACACTAGTGGCAGATAGCAATGATAATATGATATGACTTGCGTGTGAGTTGAATTTAAGTGAGGAAGAGTTGCGCACCGTCAGCCTCACTCTCTCGTCCTGATTTCATTTGATCCAGTGGCAAGATATGATAAAGAGCATGGAGCAGTAATCCGGATGCAGTGGACGACCAAGGGGATCTTCTGTGTCTAGCCTTGCTCCAGACTCTCTACAGCGAGTTGCTAATAGTTGCCTTGCTGCTCGTTGGCCAGCCAGTGGTTCTTCCGTACAGTCCACTGAATCCAGTCTTCACATGCTTAGGTAGACAAGCCCTTTATCACGGTGGGTTTATTAGACCCATCGGCTACCCTCACTTGGTTTAGCGGGTCATGGTAGGGCGGCATGCTGGCATCTACGTGGAGCCACAAGTGAGAGTTGAGTGCCGGCGAGGACCAATAATGGACAAACTACCCAAGATAGGGCACATATCCGTCATTAGAGGTACTACTCCTCCATGACACCCCATACACTAAATAGCAATGGAAAATGGGGTAGATTAACCAAACTTTAAACTAAAATAGAAGACAATAACAATACTGATTGTTTGACGACACATTTTTCAATTCCACCAGCCCTACCATTACGTCGAAAACGGAAATTCAACCTTTACCACGTAAGGCGTTAATATTAACAAACTATTGCCGTTTAGGAATGTCTTGTCATATCCTGGCTAAAACAAGAGCAATTATAGCGGGAAGGGCGAGTAGAATATTGCATAAAGATATCAGAGAGACATGAAATATGACAAGTGACCTGGCAGATGTTCATACGTCTTATCTAATACACGTCAGATAGTAACTGGATGGCAAATATACAAAAATCAACAAGTAAAAGAGGTGACAAATTTCACATACCTGGGTAACACAATCTTAGCAGATGGCAAAGGAAACAGCAAGATTATTGTTTATCTACGTAAGTCATATACTCGATCACAAGTGGCGGTGTCATATTTCTTTGTGGCCCACGGGAACGACTTAAACACTGGCTATTGCTGGTGCAGCCGACACATGTAAATGAAAACAAGGAACGTGTTGCACGCGGCGCCCACGGTTTGAGTCGTAGATCGGTTTAGGTTACCGAGAATCACCTTCATACTCGTTCCGGGACAGGAAGGATTCGACAAAAGAGCTGACAGTTTGACGAGCATGTTTGTCAGTCCAGTGTAATCGATGAGGACAACTTTGTCAGCATTCACTGTTCACATGAGTTCGAAGATGGCTAAATAAGTCAATCTTAGCCTTGAATTGTGTGTTGGATTGTACAGGGAAAATAAGACACCTCCTTCCACCGGGGTTGAAGAAAGATTGATGTGAGTTGACTTGCGGAGCGATTTCCTCTGGCTGTTCTCATCTATTCTTGATGCCTCGTGTCTCTGAACACCCTCAGCAATAGTGCTGAGCCAGTGCTGGCGATTCGTTCCCAGTCATCGTACCGCACTGGCTCAGTGATCTCTTTGGTGTATCCATGTACCTTTTCCACTGCCCACCGCTTGCTCTCTTGCCCTTTTGGAGTTAACCATAGAGCAGCTTTTTTTGGTAGACGTTGGTCCGACATGCGTACAGCAAGGCCAGCCCGTCTCAGCTGTGCTGCACATTTCATGCTGTGCATACTGGATATGTCAGATTACGATAACACATCTGTATTTGGCACCATTTACTGCCATCTAATCCTCAGTAGTTTCCGCAGTCAATGCATGTGGAAGTGGTTTAATTTCATGGCATGGCGACTATAGACGGTCCAGGTCTCACGTGCATATTAGGGGGTAGGTAGAACAATTGCAAGGTAGACCTTTATTTTTGTTTGAGTCCTGATCCCCCGCCTATCCCACACCATAGTATGAAGTCTATCAACTGCCGCACTGCCCTAGCTATTCTTGAGTGCATTGTGTTTGGCGAGCACAGCAGCGCTGGCTGGCGGTAGATCAATGGACCGAGCCGATATCCTAAACGCCCTTAGGAAAATCAGACGAAAAGAAGATTAAGGAGTTGATCTAGACTACGCCCTTGTCGCGACTGGTTGAATTGAGGGTGAAACGAGGTATGAACACGATACGGGGATCCAAAGCTTAAAAACGTCTGGTTAACCAGCACCGAACTGGAACTGTCAGTCATCATGAGGCTGGCGGAGATAGTGGGTGCTAATGGACTTGCTCCGCGTGCGATCATGATGTACCGATGACCAACTGCCTAACTACGAAACGTGTGCCAAACAAAGACAAACGATAGTAACAAAACAAGTGTGATGGCCACTTCCCTTCCTTGATTATCTTTTATTCCCTAACATAAGATACGTATTCAATTAAAGCTAGGTCGACTGGAGCGTGTCATAACGACCATCGAACCTGGTTCCTTTCCTACGATAAGTGAACGTTTAATCACTGTGCTGCTCAGACGATCCGGCTGTGCACAACATGTACACAAATTGTCGACAAAAAAAAAAGGTTAACTAATGAGCAGCAACGATAACCAAACTAAACCGTTAATGATAATGATGGATTCCCACAATGAGTTTGACTATTCTTTTGTACGCCCTGAACAGGGCGTTGAGTTGCATTAGCTTTGCCCAATTCCCAAGCGTGCTGAAGAAGGTAGACCGGGGTCCTCCAGGCGGTTGTGCCATGCTTCGCTTCAAGCTCTCCGGGCTAACCTCAGACCTGTCGACACCTGGGCACTGGATGTTTGGTAATTTTTTTGTGTGGAGAGTTAGTCGACATGTTGATGGCAACTTATCACAGTCGTTCGACATTCACGGGGCCCAAATGGAAGCATGGATGAGGAATACAGCAAACAAGGTTAAGACAAAGTGAAAGCCTCGTGAAAGAGAGGGTTGTCGCTGTTCTAGTTGTTTAAGGCACACAGTCAGTAACCTTACTATTTTGTGCGCCCCGAGAAGTGCTTTGTGGCGATTTGCAGTAGCTTTCATCACACTCCGAACGCAGGGATGAAGATGGACCGGGATCTTCCAGGTAGTTGTGCTATGTTTAACTTCATTTGCATATCGTTGACTACTACGGAGAACACGTCAATCCTCCACCTCGTTAGCCAGCCTGTCATAAAACAGTCTATTTCCAGGGAGAACTGCGTGGAAGTCGGCTGGAAGTCTTGGCCAGTATAGTTTCCCTGACCCTGACAAACATGTCAGATAAGTTTGAAAGAGGGGGTAGGTGGAACACACTCCGCCAAAACACAGGAGCTTGAGACAGAGTACCGAGCCAGGTGGCAGACTAGCAGCCATGGTACCTTGCAACCCGTCCAGCTTATTTTAAATATATCTACACAACAAATGTATAAAAATTACCGATATGTTGCTCGCACTGCAAAGTGACGCGTTCTGGGCCCCTACCCCAGCTACCTTTATCTATAGAACTTCGTTTCACTTGAAGACATAATAAATAAGAGTATTGAACGAGAAAAGAAGAAAAAAAGAAGAAGAAGAAGAAGAAGAAGAAGAAGAAGGAGAAGAAGAAGAAGAAGAAAGAAGAATCATCCGTATGCGACACTATAAAGAATCTTCTTTGGGCTTCTACTAAATCTCACATTTGTTAAGGCAACGTAAGGAATCTTCTTCTGCGTTCGTTCTCAATCTCCGACTACCAAGCACTGAACAGGACATTGCAAGTAGCAGGATGTAGTCCGGTGAACGGAATGCGTTGTGTTGCTAGTTAACAGCGTGGCTGCGATATTTGCATCTTTCGGACCGACATATCCGTCTTCGGCAGGAACGAGTCTTCGCACTAGGTCAGATGGTTGGCTTGGAGCCAACGATGCAGCAAAGAGAATGAGCTGACAACAGTCAGCTACCCATAACAAGCTGCTTGCATTAGGGTCATTAGCTGACCACAATCCTGTAAGCGGCAGCCCTGAAAACAGGCCTCGTTAGTGAATTCTGGCAAAGAGAATATGGATCGCAGTTGGGAGGCCAACCTGGAACCCAAAACAGCCATCTGAAATCGGATGTGTTGGATCGAAAAAGGCATATATCGCAACCGCGTTGTAAACTATGACACAAGATCAAAATGTCCTTTTCATGAAAAAAATGGTCGGAAATTTCGTCTTGCAAGACTCGAAGGAAAAACGAAGATTAGAAAGGTCCCTATTAGGGACTTCATTTTCACTGTAGATGCTACAGTTGTCCCGAAGTCTACATGATTTTCAGAGCTTGATAGATTACGTCTCCCAAATATGTTGGTTTCACGATAATTATAAACAAAACAAGCTCACATGGGTAGTAGATGCCCCGCCAATAAATGCGATTGATAATTATGAATGTACTTAGCGGGGGCGGGGCGGGAAGGGGGGGGCAAGATGCAGTGAGAAGACAACCCGAGTATTTTTTTAAAACCAGTTGAAATCGGATGTGTAAGACCGAAAGGTGCAGATATTGCAGCCTTGCTGTAAACTACGAAACAACATCAAAGCGTCCTTTTCGAACGTCGAAGAAGAACTGGAATAATGGAGTTCAAGCAATACTCCAGCCAATTCTCCAACAGATGAAAAACACCGCAGCAACAGCGCGCACTTTTATTTCCGTTGTCATTCCAGCAATGATTTACGGATGCAAAGTGGGAAACTGGTGCAAAACAGTTGCTGATAAGCTGTGGTCACTCAGAGAGCAATTGAACGACGAATACTAACAATTTCGATAAGGGATTAGATCAGAAACGAGGAAATTCAGCATCAAACTTTGTTTCCGTGGAAGCAGTGATATCACGCAAACATCGCTGGTCTGGACATGTAGAACACAATTACAATTTCACTGAGTATGTAGGATCAAAATGCTGAGCAGCGTATAAGCTGCAGCAGTCAGCGACCCATAGCTGATTGCTTGTGTCAGGGCCAGCGAACCAGAGCTGTCAAGACCCTTCTGAACATCAACGCAGTGATCCTGGATAACAGGCTGCAACAGAGCAGACTGTCTAAGTAGAAGGGATCGAAAAGGGAAGGCTAGACCCCGTACCCCAAAATGCCTGTTAAAGTCGGATGTGTTGGACCGAAAGTTGCAAATATCGCAGTAAAGCTGTAAACTATGACACAACGCGTTCCGTTCTCCAGAGAACATTCTGTTACTTGCAAACCTCTTTTCAGGGCTTGGTAGCGGGAGATTGAGAACGAACGAAGAAGAAGCAGTACTGAGTGTGTACTTCTAATTTCTCCAGGACTTATTAATTTGTTCTCTTTCTTTTCCCCGAGATGTTGTCCAACTTTTCTATGGAGCCTATAAACATTTCGGAGTTCTCAATGCTCCTTTACGACAGTGTGATGAAGGTGGAAGATGGGGTACAGTGAAAGAGCTTACATCGACTCGTAGCTGGTGGCATACATCACTCGCAGCCTATTCCGTATCCAAGCAGTGGCCATGGAAACAAACTGGACTAGTGCAGTCTGTCTAAGTGAATGGATATCGCAGTGGGAAGTCAAACCCGGTTCAATATAAGCCAGCTGAAATTGGATGTTTCGGACTGAAAGATTCAGATATCTCAGTCTCGCTGTAAACCGCGGGACAACTTCACAACGTTATTTTCACGTCGAATGGTGAAGAAGAAAACGTGTGTTTATTGTCCTTGCTTTACATCCACCAATTGCACAGGCTGGCGCAGCGCTATTGCGGAGGGTATTCAGAGACGATCGTTTCATAAGTCATCTCACATCAACCCCTCTTCAACCACGGTGGAAGGCGCGTCCTATTTCAATGTACTAAGTACAACAGACAATTTAGAGCTCCGATTGACTTATTTAGACATATTCGAACTCATGCGAACAGTGAATGCTGACAAAATCGCCCTCATAGATTACGATGGACGAACAACACAGTACAATAGAAAGAAAAATAAAACACATTATATACAAGTAATCCAAGGCAAAACATGTTTGCTAGTTTCGAATGTGTACCTTATTTTCATCAAAGGCAAAACATACTGACCAAGATCCACAACTCACTTCCACGCAGTTCTCCCTAGAAACAGACGGTTTCATGGCAGTCTGGCTAACTGGAAAATCAACGTGATCCCCTTAGTAGTGAGCGGCACGCAGATGAAGAATAGCACAGCCGCCTGCAGGACGCCAGTTTACCTTAATCTGCACGCTCGGGATGTGAGGAAAGCTACTGCAACCAGCCACTTAACCTAGGGCGCACATAAGAGTAATCATACTCATTGTGGCCATTCAACAACAACGAACCAAGCTGCATAAGGACAAGCATCATCTCAGAAAACAGAAATAATATCAACGGAAGTACTATAGCTCTTCAGTTTGATTAGAACAGGAACACATATTCATTGAACAAACGGGTCAATTGCTGACACAGGAATGTTGCTTTTCAGAAAAACGTTTTTTGAATTCTTGCGAACAGCTAACATCACTACTTAGAACGCCCGGAAAGAGGACAGTATCTGAAATGGAGATTGTTACACATACTATGAAGTACCGGAAGAGACAGTCTACATTTGTAGGGCTTGGTATTGTAATTAGTTGGCACCAGAAGGAAAAACATGTTCCCGCGAAAGCAAGATTTAGATTGCCGAGATCCAACCAAAAGGTAAGTGTTTCTTTGCCACGTTGTTGTTACATTTTCAGTAACTATTTATAGTTTATAAACTAGGTTTTCCTGACTAAAAAGGTTACCATAACATTAACGGATTTAGTTACATCTACGCCCTGGCAGAAAGGACTGAAAACTGGTCCTTATTTCCAAGGCCGTGTTTCAACTGAAGACAGAAAGCGAAACAAGCAAGTGAAAGTATGTTTTTTTTATTCGGATTGTATAGTAAGATTTAACACCTGGCGGTCGAAAGTCGATTTGGGTTTGCATTGGAATCAACACAGAAGGAAGCTGAGCCGAATACTATCCGGGAAAATACGAGAAACTCCATTACAAGATACATATGATTTGTTGTGTGTAAAAATAGCCTAATAACGAACGGTTCCTTTTTCGCAATTCTCTTAGCCGGGAATACTAGCGAGTGAACAATAGTGAGAAATCTGAGGAATTCCATTTCCTAACATAAATAGGTACTGAAACTTTGAAGGTGAGCATTACCACAAGTGTAATTAAAATATATATAAATATACCATATCTCCAGTTGAGTTAGTAAATTAAAACAATATAATATAGCACACAGCAGAAAGGTTCTCTCAATAAGTTATTGAAAACATAGACTTCAGCCCTGAACATAACATTATTTTACAATATGACTATTAAAGTTACCATTGCTCAGATATTGGTGATCTTGGCCATCTGTGGTAAGCAATGCATTTGATTTACTATAATTCGAATTGAATTACTGGAATATTTTAACTTCAACGTCAATGTTATTTTGATCTGATATACAATAGTCTACATGTAACTTTCCTGTGGTGTGTTCTATTTGTTTTACCTTTGTGAGCACTTATCTATTCTTTATTAAATAGACTACAGATTTTCAGTTTTGGGGTTTTAAAATTGTCAGATTTCTCACATAAATAAAAAAATTAAGTACATTCAGTCTGATTTTTAAACTTTTCTTGAGAATGTTGATTGTAAAATATTATTTTAAATCCAATTATTGTTTTGACTTGTATCTAATTACAATAGTCACTTTAAATGTTTATTCTTTATCTATACAGCGATCACTATGTCCACGCCCGTGCCTGTCTCTGACTTAGAAGACTTGAGCAGAATTGCCAGTCAGCCATGTGTGCCAGACGACGTGGAGGGTTATGAACCTTCTCCTGCTATGGTACAGTCAGTTGAAAATCAAGGAAATTTCAGGGCCAATGACAGTACTAACCTGATACGGTTAATTCGTGAAATGGGAGAAACAATTGACAGAACCAATGGCACTCATAATGCTGTAAGTATAACTATTATGGTTATTTACTTGTCCCTTATTATTTCTCTAGAACATAGAACTAACAGTTACACATCATCAATTCATATTTTGAGTCATAAATCCTTCTTTAGAGCATCTGGGTAACACAGTGGTTAAAGCGCTGTCTTCAAACAGTGCCAGGTTCTAGCACAGGTCTCTAACTATGCTCCAGTCTATCCAGCTGTAAATTGGTACCTGACTACTGTTAAGGAAGAATGGAGGGAACTGGTCACTACACCTAAATAAAAATTGAGACTTAGCACAATGAACTCATTAACACTTCAGCACTGTCTGGTATAGGACTTCCGTAACCATTTCCAGCCCTTAATAATTTTTTTGATCAGTCATCTTATATGTGACGTCAAAATGTGAAATTTCTCAAATTAGATGACTGAATGTAACGAATGTGTTTATTAGTCAGACGAAAATGCACGCCTTCTGGGCGGCCGGTTCTGGGTCATCTATTTTCAGTCCACTTGTGTTGTTAGACGTTGTGGGGAAGTGTGACCTCCTTTGTTTCATATTTTTTGGCAGGTAAAAATCTGCTGGTGACTTGAAAGGTCAATCCCAGTATGTGTATTAGGTTGGTAGCCCCTGAAATACAATCGTCTATTTTTGGGGGGAATGATGGTGGTGGAAGCGTAAAATAGAGCAAGGTAGACCCGCAGCCTGTCAGGCGCCATCTATGCCGCTCTGCTAACCACATAACCAAGACCTGCTGTTATAGCCACACAGCCCCCTTTTTTACGACATACTCTCTGTGAGGCGAGAATCCCTAGAATAATTTGAGTAGATTTTTAACTGGAATTTTGCCCAGGCTGGCCGTTAAGCCTACTCTTTTCGATTTTCAACTGCCAGGGAATTTTTAACGTGCATGCCACTACCCACTGGTATCTGTTCTCACTACTCAGACATTAGAGGAAATGTTTAATGGATGATCCACGTGAAAAAATCCCAGTCATCACTGTGATCTGAACCTGCGACCTCCAGCACACAAGGAGAACACCTTACCTCGAGACCACTGGATACTCTTTTCTCATTCGTAACAAGGTGTAAAGGATTAAAAACTGTTTGACTATTCACATTGTTTTATAAAACCCTCTGTGACTTTAAATGATCTTGTCTATTTGTTGCTGTTCTATAAATTACTCTTAGGTGTATTACCATTAGTAAAATAAACTTAAATAATGCATTCCTTTATTTCAGATAAAACACTGGATGCTACCAACAAATGGTCAGAACATCACAGATATTGTCAATTATGTCAGGGACACATTAAGGATCCCATTGACTCAACATAGTGGCCTTAGTGCAGAAGAGGTAAGATTATAGTTTGTTGGTTGTGTTTTGAGACAGAACTCATTATGGAGGGCATTGGTCAAAAGATGTGTATGTTACACTCCCAGTAGTGAAATAACGCATTTCAATCCATTCCGAGAACTGGTCGTTTCATAAAATGGACAGATTGTTGTATGGTCCATGAAATGGACAAGCTAAGAAGACAGTTCACTAAATGAACAAAAATGTACCTATTTCACAAAGTGGCGAATTTCACTGTTGAAGTGTAACATGTAAGCAACTTGTCTATTAGTTGTTCTTAACTTAAGAGATGGGGGCCAAGATGCAGACTGGGCTTTGCAAGTTGCAGGATGTAGTCCAGAATGCGTTGTGTTGCCAGTTGGTCCTGCAGAAATATTTGTCGAAAACATTCATTTCCAAATGAATTCAGCCTTTTTTCAAGGGTTTTGGCTATTTTCTAGGTTTTGCATCAAATGTTGATACTAATATTGTGTTGGAGTTGAGCAGCCTTAGTTTGATGTATTTGCTCATCGTTTCCCCATATGTTAATACTGAGATTGTGTTGGAGTTGAGCAGCCTTAGTTTGATGTATTTGCTCAGTTTTTCCTAGATGTTAAATGCTAATTAGGCCAAGGTGATTCGAGAGATTTCAGTTGCAAATGTCTCCAAACTGCCCCATTTTGCTGCCTAAGGAGAGGAAATGTTCTAACTTCTGCAATGTTTGATATCAGTGACTTTGCGAGATTACAGTTTTGGTTTTGAATCATTTATCTGCAGACCAGATTACTATATTTATGTGTAATTGTTAAAGTGACAAGCATTTCATGTACGGACATGTACTTTTTTTTGGTTGAATACCTACGTTAATTAGAAAGCTAATCTGAATTAAAGCTGTAATGTTTTATTCATTTCTATGTTATTTGATTTGTTATGAACACATGTTAAGGCCTATGGGTCACGTTCTCAATTAATTAATTATTTTCTGTCTTCCCCTAGAACTCTCGGCTTCATGTCCTTTTGCAGTTCTCAAACTACGCATTTTTTCTGAAAAAGCTTGAAAACGATTCTGCATCTGGCAATAATATGGCTACTCTACATGAGCTTAGACTAAGCATCATGCAGGCAGCCTGCACTCTGCGAAGACTTCTACCACAAGTCCTTGCTTCAGATGTAAAGACCTACGCTAAGCAAGATCTTGCAGGACACACAATCCCAATAGTGAGCCAGAAAGCAGGTGTTAAAAGGCTTGTGTGTTGTTTAGCTGTGGAGATGATGCTGAACACGTTTATAAGGATCGAAGTGAACATAGATGAAAGCTCAGTTATTATTCATGGAAATGTGTAAAAGATTAAAGCCAACTTTAATTTTTATAACATAAACTAAGTATTAAATTTATTGAAGTAGAACATTTTAATAAAACTTTCATGTCAACTTTTGACACACCATGGATCCATTTGATAAATTTGAGAATAGTGTCTGAATCAGGGTTCGCAAACTATGATGGTCCTTGTACCCTCTTAGGTGTAAATAAACCTTCCTGCATCCCCTTTGCTGCCAGTAAACCTTCACAGAACTGGATTTTAGTAAACCTTCTCATAACTCAATGGTTTCCAAACTGTGTGCTGCGTCACACTGGAGTGCCGTGGCTGGTTTACAGGGGTGCAGAGAAACATTCCAATATTTTCATCAACTGCGCACTGCAAGTGTTAAGTAGGTTTATTGTCTGACTTGAGGATGCATGCACAAATTCTGGTACGGTAAGAATGCCGTGGACCAAAAAAGTTTGAGAACCTTTGCCATAACCCCCTGAACTATTAGTATATATTCATATACCCCATTGGTTTGTAGTAAAACTTCCTATACCCTAGATGCTTTCCACAAACATTTTGTGTTCAGAGGCTTTCAGTAATCATTTTGCATAGCTCTTTAACAAGCTTCATATACCCCAGGAGATATTGATATCACAGACTGGGTGAATACGTTGTTTAACATAACCGTAAACATAAGCGCTAGCCAATCTTAACCAGCTAAAAGAATTATTATTATTATTATTTACAGTTACAAAACTGTTCATGTTTGGAAATGTTGTCTTTAGGAACAGTTTAAACTGAAGGAAGAACGTGCAAGCTACAAAGTTTTTGTAAGATGAGTTTTTGACCATTTCATTTTCTAGTCATTTACTAGTAAATAACATTTCAATCCATAAAATAAAACAATTATTTACAATATTTGAGTATCAAATATATATATTTAAATATATACTAACTAGTCATTCCACTGAGATTATTTTTATATACATATATATATTTAATGTTTACTTGTTTTAGGATATTCCATGTGTAATTTATTGATTTTCATTCCATATACAGTTTGTTATTATGTTTTATACGGCTTGGATTAACTAGTTCTGTTGTTCAGATTGGGGTGTGTACATTTAGTGTACTGTCAAGATAGGGGGGCCGAACGATTACCAACCTTCGTTTTGCAGATGATTTTGGCGGGTTCAGAAGCAGAACTCCAGGAATGAGTCAGAAGGTTTGATGAAACAGCTCTTGACTATGGTATGGAGATTAATGCTGGCATGACAAAATTAACTACCAACAATGCCGAGGGCTTCAACAGCAGGATAAAAGCTAATGGTCAGGAACTCGAAGTGGTTGACCGCTTTAAATATCTGGGGTTGATTGTCAGTGATGAGGGATCAAAATGTGAGGTGTTGGCCAGAATAGCACAGACAATATCGGCGCTTGCACGGCTTAACAAAATCTGGCAAGATAAATGGTTAGCACTATGCACGAAAATCAGATTAATGCGTACACTGGTCCTGTCAATATTCCCCTATGCTTGTGTGACATGGACAGTTACAGCTGACCTTCAACGAAGGATACAGGCCTTGGAGATGAGATGTTTCTGGAGACTTTTAAACGTCACGCACAAAGATCGAGTTACAAATGAGGAAATACAAGATAGAATTACAACAGCAATAGGGCCTTTTGAAGACCTCTTGGCAACTGTCAAAAGAAGGAAACTCGCTTGGTATGGTCACATTTCGAGATCAAATGGTCTTGTAAATATGATCCTCCACGGAAAGGTGCAAGGCAGACGACGAAGAGGCCGTCCCAAAAAGAGGTGGGATGATAAGACAACATAAAATAATGGACCAATCTACGACCAGAAGAGGCACAGGCAGTGGCCGCTGACAGAGAGGGGTGGCGTGGGGTTGTGAGGATGTCTTTGTGTGTGCCCCAACGACCTTACAGGTTACGGAATGACCTGACATTCAGTACTTACTTTTTCTTTACACTTTTGTTGCAATATGTCACTTTCAAAAGTTCACTTTCTTAGACTTAGAGCATTTTACATTGGCTAAAATAAATCCATATTGTCTTAAGATCTCTGTAATGTCTTCCTGTTTACCCTTTCCAGTTCTGGATAATTTTGCCGATTTGTGTCCGGACCAAGTTCGAGAATTCCATACGTCAAAGTTTTATTTAAAATAGGATTTACTAATGCTGAACAATTTGAGCTAGAATTGCGATCTGAACACTGTAAGACACATAATTAGACTATCTATGTAGTCATAAAAAAGATTATATATTAGTTTGAAGCTTTAAATGGCATTAATGCGGAGGTGAAAACTAGAGGAACAAAAATTGTGTCTACACACCACATTGTGTGTTTTGCCGATATATTCATCAATTCCGGTACGCATACATTTCTTATTATATGTCAGAGTCTGAATCGGGCATGTATTGAATATCCACGAGTGATCTGGATTAGTAATTATTGAACTGATCAAATAATAAATCATTTCTTGGGTTTTGAATCCCAACTTTCCTCTTGATATGTCATTTGACTTTCAAACATAACTAGTTTGGCTATTGGAAATAGCCTTACATATGAACGTCAAATGTGTATTGGGTAGAGCCTGAAAAAAAAGGTAAATTACAAAGTGAAATCCCAAAGCGCAAACTCGTGTTTAAGAAGTGTGTTTTGGTCATTGCGGGCGGCAATGTTAGGTTATATGATTGTGGATTTCGACTCCTATGAGCTGGAAAAGGTTAATTGGCCTCAATATTTTCTCATGCTCAATAACCAAATATTCTATTGTTATTTAGACTTGCATTGGTAGTTCCATTATCTTGATATGATTGAACTTAATTCTGTTTAGCTTATATTCTGCCATTTATGGTGATGCAATTATAACTCTCAGTTTTATTTTGAGATTGCTGAATATTTAATTGCTTTAATTTTACTTGTTCCCACTTTATTTATTTAGGTGCACAAGATAGTTTATTTGATCTAGTCAGTGACGTTGACCTGTTGGTCATAAGAAAGGTTGTGTATAACTTATGCTTATGTAAAACTATGGCATTCCGTGTTTCCATTTCTATAAATTTTTATTATATTATTAAGAATTTCACTGACTAAGAACGAGAATATTGTCTTTTTTTATGTTGATTGAAACTGCGATCCTCCTAAAAATTATTTATATAATATGACCAAGCATTACATAACGATTATTACTGCAAATATTTGTTCTATCATGTATTTATTTGAGCTTTTGTTTTCAATTATTTTTTTTCATACTGAATTGATTGGAACATTTGCATTCACCAAATATTAGGCATTTATTGAATTATTTCAATTGCTGAAGCAGATCTGAAATGGTTTTCCGAAAGGAAATTTACAAATATTTAGCAGTGTTGAACATTGCTTAAGAGATATGTTGGATATTTCTTTTCTTTACCATGTTGTGATCTGATTGTGGATCGGTTGTTGATTTGGTAAAATGATTTAACACACATAGTCAATAAATCTACTTTTTAGAAGCCTGGCTTGAGTTGTAGCTCTTATATCACCATTGTGTGCTATACCAACTAGTGTAGAGAATCATGGGTCTCTACAGTGTCCTGTCCCCACTGATGTTCTTGACTATCTTCCATGTTATGATGTTCAACTGTTGAGTATCTTCTCTCTTTGCCATAACCTGTCACTTTTTCCTTCCTTTTGGCCTATTAGCATTGTATTTTAAACCTTCTTTTTTTCATTTCATGCTCAGAAAACATAAGATTATCTTATTTTTTTATTTTTTTTTTGCGTTCGCCTTATTTCTCTATTCCACAAGGCGGGTGTGCGTTACACTGTGGTTTTTATTTTGCGCCTGTCGGCCCAGTGCATCCGACTTCAGCATGCATTTTATGTAAGGGTCTGCTTCCTCCTGCATTTTCTAAGGGTTTGCTTCCCCAGGGTAACGGCCGGTGCTGTGATGGGGAACGAACCCAGCACCTTCTGGTTGTGGGCCGTGCCACTTAACCACTAGGCCACGCCGTCCCATAGATTATCTTATGATATTCTTCTTCTTCGTTCGTTATCAATCTCCTACCAAATCATGAAAAGGGCAAGTAGTAGGATGTTGCCCGAAGAACGGGATTCACTGTTTCATAGTTTATATCTTGACTGCGATATTTGCACCTTTCGGTCCAACACATCTGACTGCAGCAGACATGTTTTAGTACCGGGTTAGCCTTCCTCTTCGATCCCTTCTCCTTTGCCAGTCTGCCCTGTTGCAGCATGTTATCCAGGATCACTTCGCCGAGGTGTAGAACGGTCTTAGCAGCTCTGGTCTGCTGGCTCTGATGCTCGCAGTCGGCTATGGGTCGCTGACCACTGCAGCTCAATGCACTGCTCAGCATTTTGATCGCACTTTATGATATACCAACTTGTATTTTTAAATTGTACTCCCTGAGAACATCATCTGTAGTCTTATTTGCTGTCCATGGCATTGTTCTGTCAAACCACAAACATACCTCTTACAGTAAATGTTCTTGCTCCTATGTGACAGGATTGGCTCTATCAAATATTTAAAAACTATCTTTCTTGCTTACCTTGACAAGATTTGAAGCTTAGAATGCTCTTGTAACCACTTCATGTAATCCTACTGGTTGCCCTGATAACATAAAACATCAGATAACTTCTCTACCCATCTACTAGACCTTTGTCTGTGTGACTGTCTGCTCTAGCCATCTATTCTTTTTCTACAACGTGTTCATTGACCTCCACTTCCCCTCTTATATGTCAATAGTAAAATGACATATCGTATCTTGCTTTTATTACAAGTCACCGATGGAATGCCTCAGTAAATTGAGTCAGCAAATTTTTAAATAGTGGATTTGTTTTGATCCTTTTATAAATGTTTTATATTTTGCAAATTTAAAAAAAAATTCCATTTTGTCATTACCATTGAATGTTCATAATTCTGATTTACAGAGAATATTTCACAAACTTTAATTTTACACAAAGTTTCTAGTCTGAAATATACACATTTATATTTACTTGTTTATTTTTATTTGTTTACAGCTCTCTAGTTGTTGTGTATTTATTTGGCAACCTATGTCAAGTGTTGCCAGACTTGTACAAAAACAGTGTGTCATATGAAGAAATGTGCAATCTTTACTGCTTGTTGTTTTAATTGTATAATGACCCTCCGCTTTTTAGTAAATGGTTTTAAAATGTCTTTTGCATGTATTGGTTATTAATTTAAACAATACTGCGACAAGGGCAGTGATGTTTTCAAAATACTCGAAATACATTAAATTTCAAAACAACAGAAAAGAAAAAGAGGTAATAAACACTCTTGATATTAACTGGCCTTTCCAGGTGACGATTTAATTTGTCTTAAATAATGGATGCATTTAGGAATTCATTTAGAATCAGTTCCATCCCCAAAGATATTCTCTACGCGCAGCTGGCGTGTGGTAAAAGAGCAGCTGGCCAACCACAGCTGAGGTTGAAAAG
This sequence comes from Ariolimax columbianus, assembly GCA_036924085.1. Classification (NCBI taxonomy): domain Eukaryota; kingdom Metazoa; phylum Mollusca; class Gastropoda; order Stylommatophora; family Arionidae; genus Ariolimax; species Ariolimax columbianus. The sequence continues at coordinate 73,569,938 of JAVGWX010000003.1, forward strand.
TGCATGTAAGCGGGACATGATGGCACTGGGTGTGGATCTGACATCTTGGGAAGACATAGCTGCAGACTGATTCAGGTGAAGATGCAACCTGAAGAGCCACATCGGACTGGGTGACAATAAACTCTTGCAACAAAGAAGTGAAACAATGAAGCAAGGTAAATGAAAACTAAAAACTCAGTAGAGGTTTGCAACGCCAAGGTCATGTCATCCTATGACTAAAAAGGTTCTAATTTATGAATTAAAACGAGAACTAAAAAAAAAAGTACCATCTTTCTGATACTTATCATACAATTATTGAATTTTTTTGGTTTAAATTTGTCGAACTAAACCATTTGCTGTCACGTTTAATGAAGTTGAGGAACTAGAATGTTTCTCATAGCTGATAAGCTGGATTGTATATATATATATATAGGCTTATCTTTAGTCGGAAAGTTCAGGAATAGATAAGTTTCATGCTGTCATACGATACCTGTCAATATGTTTAAATAAATTGTCATATGTGTGGGTTTTTTCCCCATGTCCATAACTGCACTGCATGACTCCTCGTTATTTTGAGCAATTATTTGTTCTAACAAAATTTCTTTGTTGCCCATGAAAACTGAAGTGCATTGAAGTCATTTTAAAACCAAATTCAATTAGAAAATGTCAAATATGCCTATTGCATCTATTTTGAAGATAGTTTCACTATTGAGACAAGATAGTCAACAAATGTGTACCCCCTTCTGGCAAACAATGTCATGAAACTGTCAGTTACTAATGTTTTCAGAAGTTTGCATGTTTGAAAATGAACTATGGATGAGGTACTGTGTAAGGGTTGGTAGCAAACAGTGAAGTTTAATGAGTGTTGTTTGTTGCTGTCCTAAAAGGTGGTTATGATGGTCATTGAATGCATTGTTAGTCATATACCCTGGATCTCAGATGCCTTATAAATAGATTTATAGTTACTTCTTAAGCCCAAACACCATTAGAAGCCGAGAGCTACTTGCTCTGAGCAATCAAGAAAACATGAACACTATCATAATCAATCGATGTTGGCATTGGGTATTCTATAAAAAAAATTGTCCTACGACTTTTTCCCATTGCTGGGGTAGTCGAGGGGTTTATTAAGGCTGAGAACTGCTGTCGCCACGTTGTGTGTTGGCTATCTTTATTTATTTCACCCCAACAGAAAAACAACATATGCCATACCGAGGATTCAAACCCCTGCCCTCCTTGTCGGCAGGCAGGCATTGAAACCATTTGACCACGCACTACTCCTATGCATGTCCTAATTAAGTATCAATCACCAGAACTGCCTTGGTGTTTGGACCTGAGCGAGAAACAGCGAAAAAAAGGCCGAACTAAAACAACTTGGCGATAAACCGTAGTGACACTGTACAGAGAATGGCTGCAGACTATGTGAAGTGGAGGGAGTTTGTTGCTGCCCTTCAACAAAAACTGTTGGAAGAAAAATAACAATAAGACCAAAAATATACACTAGTGAATACATGTTTTTTATTGTACGGTTCTCATTGCTAGAGTTCAGTCAATAGACAGTTTATAATGATTCTACATATCTGTTGTGGGTTGTTCTTTACTACTGGTCATTGTACATGTATGTAGAAACATGTTTTGTATGTTACAGTACTCTCAACTTTGGAGAGGGAGTCATCCCATGTAGCTCACAATGAGCCAACACGTGAATTTTGGTGTTTGTGTCACATTGAAGGAATATATTAACATTGAACATACCATAATTTGAAACAAAAAGTGTAAGTTGATGAGTTTTTATCATAGTCTGATACAAACATTCATGAATTTAATTAATCGTTTGATACAGATATTAATTCTCAGAAATTTGTTGGTAGTTTGAGACAAAAATAAAGGCACTGAAATGTTGTTATTCTTAAGGTAATAGATCAATTATTTACATCTTGTTTGTCTGTCAAAGTTATTCATGAGATTAACATCCATTTACATTTTTTAAAGGAAAAATGAACACATGAAACTTGTCTTAAACGTGTTCAATTAGTCTTATCAATACCATATATAGATTTTTTTTAAATACCTTCAATTGTGGGCATTCACTTCATTTGCTTTACTAAGTAGAACTGCCATTGATTGCTTCGTGTTCTTTCAACAAGTTGTATTTTTATTAATCTGTTTCATTAAAATAAAGATTTATATAATTACTGTCTTTGAAGTCTCTTTAATTTTTGTTGTGCTGTCTATTATTGTGCTGTTATGAAATGTCTATCTTTATTAACTACTGCAGAAGACAGATGTGTCGGACCGAAAGGTGCACATATCACAGTGAAACTATACCAGCTACACAACGCATTCCAACGCAGAAATTAGGGATACAAAAGAATTTAGGAACAAAATCTGACACAGTTGAGAAGTTATGGTCAGATAAAAAAACAACAACACATTACTGAAACCTGCTGGAAAGACAACGGGTCGACAAGACCTCTGGGTATACATAGATGGGTCAGCAGTAAGAATGGAGGAGTGGGAGTGTACATACGAGGCGTGTCGTTGAAATGAAACCGGACCAATCTCCAAGAAGTAAACATAAGTATAACGCGCATGATAACGTCACTTCTGGTGTAAACAGCACATACTAATCGTCGAGTTTGCACAATTTTGTTATCCACCAACTCATAGTTTCTTCAGCAGATCGTTGAAAACATGGTGTGTGCTATACGGAATCTGTCCAGAGTTTATCAGCGAGCAGTGATTCTATTTCTAACAGCTGAAGGATGTCGACCAATTGACATTAATCGCAGAATGCAAGCAGTGTATGGTGGCAAAAGTGTGCCGAAGACAACAGTGAAGAACTGGACAACAATGTTTAAAGAAGACGTTAGTTAACGCAACAATATGAGCCTGACCTGATCTCGGAAGATCTTTTTAACGCACGTCCTTCTTTAAACATCTTGTCCAATTACTATAAGATTAACAGGCAAGAACAAACTGTTGTATTGCGCCTTGGAACGGACACAACTAACTCAGCTGCATGTATATGCGGACAGGGACTTCAGACTGCAGAGAAAATCCCAATGGCCCATAGAAACAACACTGAAAGAGAAACTTCACTGGCTTATATGTGAACTACGTAAGACAATGAAGTTTATACAGGAAACAACATTGCAGACATAGACATATTTTAAAGTAAACGAAAGAAGAAGAAGACAAGATATCGAATATGCAGCACAGTGAATGAGCTAGCTGACAGCAGTCAGCGTCTCATAGCTCGCCACTTGCATCAAGGTCAGCTGACCAAGACCCTATGTCACCTCCAAAGGATGACCCTGGAAATGGTCTGCCCAAGTGTAGCCTGGCTAAGAAAATAGGGATCGAAGTGGGAAGGCAAACCTGTTACCCTAAAAAGCCAGCTGAAACTGGGTGTGTTATGTTGAAAGGCACATATATTGATTGCAGCCTCGCTGTAAACTATTACATGATGTCATTTTCAGGGCGAACGCTGTAGAAGAAGAAATAAAAGTATAACTTAACTCAACGTCCTTATACTGGTTTAGAAGACTCTACAGAATCTGTTTACAACCAGTTTCTTGAATGTGGGAGTCCATCTTAATAGACTACAACACTAGAGCTAAGTAGACCTGCAACCAGTTAGCCGCCATCTATAACTGCTATTAACAAATCACCTGGGGAAAGGTACAAATAACGTGGATATATTTTTAACATGAATTATGTCCAGAAATTGGCCGTTAAGCCTACTCTTTTCGATTTCCAACTGCCAGGGGATTTTCAACGTGCTCAATACTGAAAACGAAGTCCGATTTCACTACCGCGAGATGAGGGGAATTTTTACCAGAAGATCCACATGACAAAAAAACCCGGTTTTCACATTGTTTCGAACCCGCGACCTCCGACACCTTATATCGAGACCGCTGAGAAACCACGATCATTGGCGTCGGCAGAATGAACAAGGAGAGATGAAGTAAAGGTCAAAGTTAGTCCCATGGTAGTTAGACCTACTATCTGGGAAAGAAGTTGTTAAGAGACCAGTATACTAAGCCCCAGCTTGTATGAAGCAGAATGTCCAGTTCCTTTCCTGGCTGCATTTTACATTAATGCGATAGGTACTCATTTCTGGCTAGGTCGACTTGGGCGTGGTTGTGTTAGGTGAACCCCTTACCTTTGCCATGAAAAGCGAGTGCTCTATCTTACCTCGAGACCACTGAGTCTCCCTAAGGATATCTACGTATAGGACAAGCGTTCCAGATAAAACCAGTTGTACACTTGCGATGATTACATAGATAGATGACGGGAAAAACATGTCAGACTACTAAATACGCAGGGAACGAGACGGTAGCAGTCAGTGTATCATAGCTGACTGCTAGTGTCAGCGAACCAATGCCTCACAAAACCATATTTCGTCTTTAAGTGACGGTTCTAGAAACACGCTGTATCTGTGCAGCCTGGCTAAACGAAAGTAAATAAACCAAAGAAATCACTATTGCAATATCAAATAAACGATTGAACACGCTTCCTTTATTTGAGCCAACTGCAGTGGATCCCCATGCTCCCACTGAGCAAAAATGGATGCAGCCGAGCGGAACTAGTGAAACAATCGTCCCTGATCAGTACTGGCCCTCTGATCAGGAAAGATCTGGCCAATGATAACCCCAGATCCATCAGCCCAGACCTCTACATCCCCAGCATGACAGCGCGGTGGTGACTTCGGCGGGAATGAACACCCTAGTCGTCCACTGGTCACTTTGTGACGAAACTACACGACCGGAATGTAACACTGGTTTTCCACATACTGTGGAGAGTCTTCTGTGGTTGAGAGATCAGGCATTTGCCTATCAAAGCGATGAACGGAAGAGGTATAATGTCGAATCTCACAAGTTTTATAAGGGAGGTGGGACCAGAATGCCTGCATCCTCAGTTGCCTCCAGTCATCTTGACTAATGTCTTGCCACTGGTCCAAGGTAGCTCGGGACCAGAGAGTGAGGTCGATGACAATCGCAGTTGCTTCCTCGCTAAAATCTAAATACAACGCAAGTTGCATCATCAAGACAAATCCGTCTGTTGATGTAGCCATCATCGCTTGCTACGGGCAACTAACAACAACTGAGCCAACAGGGAAGGGTAATGGTGATTCATATGAACATCGCAGCCATTGTACAGGCATCATGATAAAGAAAGTAGACTTAAATCATGCACTCCCCACGTTGAAAAGCACACGACCTCTGCAACTTTTCAAGCACGTCGTCAAAACCAACTAAAGAGGGTTGTACTTGTAGATAGCAACCTCATCGAGTAAAACCATTGCTATGAAACCGTAACTACAACTTCTAAGATACATGCTTCGTGTAGATGGACCAGCTGTAGTGGTGGTAATCTGCTTGAGTTGCAGCGAATCAATTCGAATCAGAACGTTACATGATGTGTTTCCGCTCCTTTAAGGAAAATTACTATTTTAAACAGGTACTTTCCCTCGAGTTTAAAAATGAAAACATGGCTTAACTTCCCGGTCTTCACTAACAAAATTGACACTTTCAGTTGCATGCAAAATGTTTGTTGCAGTACAGGTAAGTATTGTATATCGAAAATGTAATACATTTCCCCCCTGAATACACAAAAGCTCAATCACACTGTTCGGAATCGATGACGATACCCAAAAAATGCTTCCAAATTTAGATACGGGTTTCGGATATTTCCGCTTACCTGGAGAAATGAATTTCCCGTAGGTGACGTAAAGACTATCTTAAGTCAAGGCCATCTATCCCACGATTTGCCTGGGTAATTTGCACGATTCTGAATGTCGAAACTAGTAGAGATACCCCTCCTTACCTGACACACTGTGTCATTTTACTCTGTCCAACAATCACACTCTTACACAACTCTGTCCAACAATCACACTCTTACACAACTCTGTCCAACAATCACACTCTTACACAGCTCTGTCCAACAATCACACTCTTACACAACTCTATCCAACAATCACACTCTTACACAGCTCTGTCCAACAATCACAGTCTTACACAACTCTGTCCAAAAATCACACTCTTACACAACTCTATCCAACAATCACACTCTTACACAACTCTGTCCAACAAGAGAAGAGTTAGAGGTGACTTAATACAGGTCTTTAAGATAATCAAATGAAAGAAGAAATTAGACTATAACAAGTTTTTTAAATCCAAAATACAACAACCTACAAAAACAAGAGGCCATGACTACAACTTAACTAAAGAAAGGTCCAGATTAGATATTAGTAAATATTTTTTTAGTCAAAGACTGTCAGAGAAAGGTTAATGTATTGTGCTTGACCCTGACGTGACCTCCTGGTCAGTATGTTGTGCCTGACTGAACTAGCGTATTAGTTCCCCAGATGTGAAGGTTAGAGGAGAAATTATCGCTGCTACTAATTCCACAGGTGTATGACCGACGTTAGATAATCTTGATGACTTTCTTTGGTGGCGGATTACAGTGGCTCTTCTTACATCTGAAGGTCTACATCTTCTTCGTTCATCCTAAGATCGAGGTTCCGGTTTCGCATACAAAGGACACCATTGTTTGTAAAGCTTTTTTTTATCTCCATACAACTTGTGTCTCATATATGTCTAGTGAGGCAAGTATTGGTGTCTCTCTTCATGTGTGGGCATGCAGCTTTGTGGGATCTGTTCTACGGTCATGGTATGCTCCCCAAATGGACACCTGTCATCTGTTCTACGGTCATGGTATGCTCCCCAAATGGACACCTGCCATCTGTTCTACGCTCATGGTATGCTCCCCACATGGACACTTGTGATCTGTCTATATTCACATTTTGTTATAAAGATGACCATTGAGTCTATTATGCCCAATCCTCAGTCTGAAGATGAGGACTATCTTTTCTCTGGTTTAATCATAGTAGCTGTCTTCTTTTCGAAAGTGGAGGTGTTGATCAGCTAATTTCCCATTAAGTTGGTTTGAGCTATGGTCTTTGCCTCATTATAATAGGTGCTCAGGTATGTTTGGGGATTGGGGGGGGGGGGGGGGGGTTAGTGTTTCCATAATATGTTAGTTTGTCTGCATCTTCTTTGCCTTCGATATTGCGGTGGCAGAGAAATCCACGGAATGCCCAACTTTGTGTGTTCCGAAGGGAGCTGTGTCAAGGAGTGCATACATTGCTCTAGAGCTTCATCTTTATTTTGCTTTAGTGCTACAAATACTAACGAGGCATCAATCAAGAATACTAGGTTTTCCCAGTGGACATCTTTATCTTGGATTGCAAGCTCGGCAGCCACCATCAGTGGCTCTGCTTTGGCACGGAAGTTATTGGAGTATGTTTCCGTTGTTAGTGCTAGAGTCTTTTCTTTTGCGTTCCTTAATTTGTAATAAACTCAGTAATAGTAATAGTAGTAGCAGTAATAGTAGTAGTAGTGATAATTTGATTTGTAGTAGTAGTAAAAGTTGGTAGCAGTAGTAATAGTAGTAGTAGTGATGGTAGTATTAGTAGTGATAGTAGTAGAAATATTAGTAGTAATAACATTAGTAGTAGTAATGATAGTAGAAGTGGTAATAGTGGTATTCGTAACAGTAGCGGTGGTAGTAGTAGTGGTAGTACTATTAGTAGTAGTAATAGTAGTTGTACTGCAATAGTGGTGATAGAAGTAGTAATAGCAGTAGTAGTAGTAGCAGCAGCAGTAGTAGTAATACTCAGTAACAGTAGTAAAAGTATCAGAAGTAGTAGTGATAGTAGTAGTAGTGATAGTAGCAGTAGAAATAGTTAGTAGCAGTTGTAATAAAAGTAGTAGTGGTGGTAGTAGTAGTAGTAGTAGTGGTGGTGATGGTAGTAGTAGTACTAGTTGTTGTTGTTGTGTGGTGGTAGTAGTGATATTTGTAACAGTAGCGGTGGTAGTAGTAGGGGTAGTACTATTAGTAGTAGTAATAGTAGTGATACTAGTAGCATTAGTAGCAGTACTGTAAAAGTAGTGATAGTAGTAGTTACAGTAGTAGAAGTAGTTCAGTTCAGTTCATCCCGTAATCAGGTCGTTGGGGCACACATGAAGACATGAAAATCCCACGCCAACCCGCTCTGTCTGTCGCCGCCTGACGCATCTCACCGGAAAGAAGGCCTGACCACTCAGTTTTGTTGTCCACCCATCTCTTCCTTGGTCGTCCTCGCCCTCTCTGTCCCGATATGGAACCAAAGAGTATCGAGTTGGTAATAGATTTCGTTTTTGTCCTCATGTGTGACTCTTAGGCTTGAAATCACCTGGCGGCGCCCATCTCCTCTCCAAGCTGCGGTTCGCCAACATCTGCAATTAACCTGAAGGAGCCCGCCCCCCCCCCCTTCCCAGGCGATCCATTGCCTCGTTAGTAGTAGTAATAGTAATAGTCGGTTTGGTACTGTATGAAGAAGAATACAATTTCACCGAGTTTGTGCAGTGAAACAGCTTAATAGCAGTTGAAAAACATGAGCGCGAAATAATTACATTTTCTTTTTAAATGTAAGAAGCGTTAAAGCAGTGCATTCGAGGACATAATTTTTGCAAAGAAACATATAAACTAATTTGGGACACAATTTGCATCTAACAGACTTTTGACGAGGAACAAAGAAACAACAAATACAAATAATGTTTTCAGTGATCAAACATCTGTAAAGAAACAGGTAGAAAAAAATTATTAAGAGCAATTTTCAACCCAGTAATTTTTTGCCAAATGGAAAAAAAAACACAATAAAACTATGAATAAATTTTTTAATCGGCAGATTTCGTCAAGAAACTAGCAAAGAAAGAATTATAATCATTTTCCAAGCAATCTACTTTACTTCCATCGTTTTTTTTTTTGGTCTTCAATTTTGTCATGAACCATCTGTTCTCTGTTAATTTCTTCAGCAATTTATACCTCTGTTGCTTCCTTTTTCATCTCTCATTTGCTCATAACATGCCCAAATACAATTTTAAGGATCTACAGAATTGGGCAGAATATGCATATTACGATGGACTCGCATATCGGTTAACCACACGCCAAGAAACTGGTTGTATACAGACTTTGCAGAGTCTTCTCAACCACTATAAAGACGTTATGTTGAGCTAAGTTAAGTTAATTTAATCACAATGGCATGCATTTACTGAGGAGCAAATAGAATGAAATACTCTGGTTCACCTTCTGAATATAAGGAGAGTAGCCAGTGCCGGATTTGTACTAGGTGAGGCCCTAAGCTACATAAAGGTTGGAGGCCCTTTTCTGAGAAATCTATACCAAAAAATCTCACAAGACTTAAAAACATAAACAGACATACCGTTACATTATTTAATACCAAGACATTTAAGGTGAAAATACAATTTATTTTCAAATTAATGCATTTATTGACTACATATTCATCAATAATCTGACATTTCTTTTAGCCCCTGCCGATTGGGAGACCCTTAGTTTACTTATTTTAAGCCGAAAGAAAAGTTGTTAAATTAACTTAAGAACAAGTGACTTCCACAACACAAGCAGCTTTGCCATTTACGTACAGTGTAGAGAAGTAAAACAATTAAGAATCAGAGATTAAAGCAATTTAAAAAATAAATATCGCAACAGATGTTTGCAGTGTGGAGAGAACATACAAACAATAAAAATACACGATCGTCAAACGGTCGATATGATATTTTCCGTAGCTCGGGAGAAATATATTTCTTCATTAAAATTTGCCATGTAGAAGAAAATAAAAACAACAAAACGTCGCTAAGAACTATGAACGAAGAGATCAAAATAATTATTCTCATATTGAAACCAGGAAGACAGTTGAGAGACATATGTTTATGGAATTAAAATGTGACAGCAAGTTAGTTGTAACTTTAAACAAAAAAATACAGAAGTAGTTGTTTTTTCAAAGAAATAGAGGATACAGGGAGTAAACTGGCACCCATAAACAAATGCATGTATCATAATTTGATTTAGTTGCCATCTCCACACAAAAGATCGGCTGAAATAAATCTAATATGTTCTCCCTTTCTTGCCTTGGTGGTGCAATCTGACATGCTTTCCATTGTACACTTCTTCCTGCTGAAGTTGGATATGTCGAACTGAAAAGTGCAAATATCGCGGTCAAGCTGTAAACTACGACACAACGCATTCCGTTTTCCGGATAACGGCCTGCTACTGCAAAGCAACTTTCATTAATCGGTAGTGGGAGATTAAGAACGAAGAAGAAGAAGAAGAAGAAGAAGAAGAAGAAGAAGAAGAAGAAGAAGAAGAAGTACACCTCTTGATATCCCAATGGCAGCGTAGACTATAGGCGAAACGTCCGTTTCACAATCCCAACGCACTAGTACGAATTACACCGTGTCCAGTTTGGTAGACAAGGGTTTATTCTCGGTGCGACTGAATCACTACCAGACGTATTGACTGATTATCTTGCCTCTGGTCCAATGTAGCTCGGGACGAGCGAGTGACGTTGATGTTAAGTACATTTACTTCCTCACTATAATCAAAATACAAGGGGCTTGTCATAAATCTTTACCCTGGCCATGAAGGAGTAGGAGGAGAGAGTTGATATTTCACACAGTGCTTATTCCTTCTCAATGTAGACACCACCTGAATTCATACATTTCTCCCATCTCTACGTGACCTTGAAAAGACATTCAGAATAAAGTAATCTATTGTTCGAACTAAAACAGTTATCACAAGCCAGTAAGACATCTTCGTCACTATCAAAATGATTTCCTTTCAGCTGTTTTTAAGTTTTGGGAAAAGAAAAAAGTTTGATGGAGCTAAATCTGGAGAATATGGTGGGTGTGGAAGAATTTCAATATTCAAATCGTTGGCTGTTTGCAGCACACGCCTTGCTTTATGGGAGGGCGCGTTGTCTTGAAGCAAATGTAGAATTTGAGTGCGCGCTTTACCTCGTTTTCTGGTCACAGTCTTTCTTAGTTTGGTAATAAGATCTGCATAATATTGCTCATTAACCGTGTTGCCATGAGTTAGGTAATCTTTCAATATGACACCTTTGACGTCCGAAAACACAGTCAGTATCACTTTTATTGAAAATTTATGTGCTCTTGGCTTGACATGTGTTGGTGAGCCCGGGGTTTTCCACTGCATGCTGGGCATTTTGGATACTGGGTCATAATGGTGAACCCAAGTCTCATCTACTGTCACCATGGTCGGCAACATGTTATTCGACCGACACATTTTGAGCAACTGGCCACAGCAATCAACCCTCGTTTGTTTCTGTTCATACGCCAGCAGACGCGGGACCCAGCGGGCATACACTTTTCTCATGTTCAGTCTGTTGTACAAAATTCTAAAAACTGTACTTTCATTCAGTTTTGCTGACCTAGATATCTCTGCAATTGTTATTTTCTTATCCTGTTCAATGATTTTTTTCACTCTTGCAGCATTTTCAAGGCTGCACTATGAGGATGGTCTTCCTGATCTTGGAAGATCAGCAACATGGGAACGACCACACTTAAACTACCTACACCAGTTTTTTTTTTACAGAAGCATACGAAAGACAGAATTCCGCAAACACTGGTTCCATCTTCCTATGTATTTCTGTAGGTATTTTTCCCCGCAACATCAAGAATTTTATCATGTTCTGGTGTCTGATTTCTCCATTGTTCTAACAAACCGTTACAGTAGCAGATCCGGCCAATAAGGTGTGTTGCTCATGCACCACACCGTGTAAACCCGTCGAGGAGGGAAATTCATACTTCTCAAGTCCAGTACATAATGAATGAGCTACAGACCTGCCTGCAGGGTAGCAGTTCTTTGGGTTCAGAGTTATCTTTCCTAGGAAAGCTGTCTTACGCGGCTATCGGACCTTCTCTATCATGGTTTTGATCACCTTTTCCATCTCGTTGTGCGGGCATCAGTAAAGGAGGTTGTGCTGCTCCCATGCATTACAAGATTTGCGCCCTGGTTTTCCTCCACGTTTGCTCACGTAGTTTAGCCGGCCAGTCAAAGCCCATGGTGGGGCGCTGCTGTTTGTTAGCAGACTCTAGAAACCATAAGTGAGTTAGACAGGATTGGGGGGAACAAGACGTGTCAAAAGACGTGTATGTTACACTCCAGTAGTGAAATAAAGTCATTTAATAATGTGGACCCCGATTGGTCTGCCGGGGTCTTTCTGTATGACAAGGACAAGAATAGCACCACTGCCTCACAGAGCGCATGTCGTAAGAGACGACTACTTGTGTGACATGGCATAACACCGACATGGTAAGGTGGTTTGTCTAGAGCAGCATAGATGCCGCCTAACAAGCTACGGGTCTACTTTGCTCTAGTGTTTGAGTCTATTAAGATGAACTCACACATCGGTTAACCACCCAACGCAGCGGAGTATTAAGCTGCTCAAGCCTAGCCCACTAAGCAGAACATCATTCTCCTGGCTATATCCAGCTCATACCCGAGCTGGGACCTGCACAGGGGTATTCGCCCCTGTAGAAGTACAGGTAGACTAAGAACTAAGAAGAAACTAAGAATGATGTGCACAAATTTAAATCCATTCCAAGAACTGGTTGTTTCATAAAATGGACAATTTGAAATATAAAAAAGGGACATTTTGAACTGTAAATGGGTAATAAAACAGTTGGCCTTTATAGCGGCTTCCTCATAGAAATTCTCTATAAATGTTCTAAATTTCTCACTTTTTCCATATCACTGTTCGCTCTGTGCTATAACAGTCTAACGAGATAAGATGTATATTATTTGCATCTTACAGCAGTACTGTCATCTGTTTGAATCATAAATGAATTGCTAATTAGAATTAAAAAAATTAGTTACCACACCTATAGCAGACTATCTATGCTCTTTGAGAGCCAAACACGGTGCATAGGGCGGAACTCAATGCACTCCAGGTAGTTCAGTCTGATACCAATTCCAAGCTCCTGTATTGTTGTTGAGGCTCATCATGGTGGTCTCTCTAGTGATTGTCCTGCGTAGAGTCTCTCTTGGTTTGCTCCTCTTTCTGGTGCTACTTGGTCTTCAAATAATCGCTTACATTGGAAGTTTGTTGCTGTTCATTATAAGTACATGTCCGATGTACCCCAAACATTTTTTTTCCTTTTGATAGTAGAAACATATTGCTGCTTGGCCTCTAATCCTATTTGTTTGTTTGTCTTAAATTCATTCCGTCCATGTTCAATATTTTTCTTCTCCTTCTGAGTTCGTTCTCAATCTCTCGCTACCAAGCCCTAAAACAGGGCTTTGCAAGTAGCATGATGTAGTCCGGAGAATGGAATGTGTTGTGTCGCTAGTTTACAGCTTGACTGCGATATTTGCACCTTTCAGTTCGATACATCTGTCTTTGGCAGACATATTTTTTCTAAAACGTTCATTTTCAAATGCATTCAGCATTTTTTCTAGTTTTGGTTATTTTCTTGGTTTTACTGATATTGTATTGAAGTTGAGCAGCCTTAGTTTGATGTATTTGCTCAGTATTTCCATGTGTTAATACTGATTTTGTGTTGCAGTTGAGCAGTCTTAGTTTGATGTATTTGCTCAGTATTTCCATGTGTTAATACTGATTTTGTGTTGCAGTTGAGCAGTCTTAGTTTGATGTATTTGCTCAGTATTTTCCAGATACTTGTTTATCGATTAAATGCAAATTAGGCCAATGTTATTTACAGAGATTTAAATTTATATGTCTGGTATCAAGATGCTGAGCAGCGCATAAGCTGCAGTGGTAAGCAACCCATGGCTGACTGCTAGCGTCAGGCCAGCGAACCAGAGCTGCTAAGACCCTTCTACACCTCCACGCAGTGATCCTAAATAACAGGCTGCAACAGAGCAGACTGGCTAAGTAGAAGGAATCGAAGAGGAAAGGCAACTCGGTACTAAAAAATGTCAGCTGAAGTCGAATGTATCGGACCAAACGATGCAAATATCGCAGTCAAGCTGTAAACTATGACACAATGCATTCCATTCTCCAGACTAAATTTTGCTATTTCCAAAGCTTTTTCTGGGCTTGGTAGCGAGAAATTGAGGACGAAGGAAGAAGTTTAAGAAGAGTTGCTATGTCTCTGTCCTGTTCCATTTTGCTGCCTAAGTAGGTGAAATGTTCTACCATCTGTAATGTATTCCCATCCAGTTTGATATCAGTGAGTTTCTGAGATTCACGATTTTTGCAATCAATAATATGCAGACTAGCCTAATATATTTATATGCATTTATGTGCAATTTGTAAAGTGACAAGCATTTCATATTTGGACATGTATTTTTCTATGTGAAATACTTCTGTTAATTAAAAAAACAAATCTGAATATAAGCTGTAATGTAATATTTTATTTCTTTTTGTGTTGTTCCATTTGTTATGAACACATGTAAGTCCTGAGGGTCACATTTAATTATTTTGTCTTTCCCTAGAACTCTCGTCTTCATGCCCTTTTGTAGTTCTCAAACTACGCATTTTTTTCTGAAATTGCTTGAAAACGATTCTGCTGTGGGCACAAATAAGGCTACTCTACATGAACTAAGAGTAAACATCATGCGACCAGCGTTCACTCTGCGAAGACTTCTACCAAAAGTCCTTGATTCTAGTGTAAAGACCTACACTAAACAAGATGTTGCAGGACACATAATCCCAATAGTGGTCCACAAAGCAGGAGTTAAAAGGCTTGTGTGTTGAGAAGATGCTTGACACGTTTATAAGGATTGAAGTGAACGTAGATCAAAACTCAGTTAATATTCGTGGAGATGTGTAAAAGATTAAAGCCAACTTTAATTTTATAACAAAAACATAAACTAAGCATTAAATTTATTGAAGTAGAACATTTTAATAAAACTTTCATGTCAACATTAGACACACCATGGATCAATTTGATAAATTTGAGAATAGTGTCTGATTCAGGGTTCCTAAACTATGATGGTCCTTGTACCCTATTAGGTGTTAATAAACCTTTCTGTATCCCCTTTTCCGCCAGTAAACGTTCACAGAACTGGTTTTTAGTGAACCTTCTCAAAACTCATTGGTTTCCAAACTGTGTGCTGCGTCACACTGGAGTGCCGTAGCTGGTTTACAGGGGTGCAGAGAAACATTCCAATATTTTCATCAACTGCGCACTGCAAGTGTAAAGTAGGTCTATTGTCTGACTTGGTGTGGCGTGCACAAATTTTGGTACAGTGAGGATGCCGTGGACCTAAAATGTTTGGGAACCACTTCCATAACCATTTCTCGTAGCTCCCTAACAAGCTTCTCGTACCCCAGGAGATAGTGATAGTGCAGGCTGGGGGGATACATGGTCTAATATAAGCCCTAGTTAATCTTAACCAGCTTTGCAAGTAGCAGGATGTTGAACAGAATTTGCTGTTTCACAGTTTAGAGCTTGACTGCTATATTTACACCTTTCGGTCCAACACTCAGCAGAAATTTATGGGTACTAGGTTAGCCTTCCCTCTTTGAACCCTTTTCTTTAGCCTGTCTGCCCTGTTGCAGCCTGTTATCCAGGATTAACACGTCGAGGTGTAGAAGGGTCTTGGCAGCTCTGGTTTGCGGGCCCTGATGCTAGCATTCAACTATAAGTCGCTGACCACTGCAGCGCATGCACTGCTCAGCATCTTGATCCCACCTTATGATATAACAATTGTATTTGTAAATTGTGCTCCCTGAGAACATCATCTGTAGTCTTCTTTGCTGTCCATGGCATTCTTCTATCAAAACACAAACATACCTCTTACAGTAAACTTTTTGCTCAAATCGCTCCTAGATGACAGGATTGGCTCTATCAAATGTTTAAGAACTATCTTTCTTGCTTACTTTGATAAGATTTGAAGCTTAGAATGCTCTTGTAACCATTTTCTTGTAATCCTTCTGGTTGCCCTGGTAACATAAAACATCAAATAACATCTCTACCCATCTACTAGACCTTTGTCTGTGTGACTGTCTGCTGTTGCCATCTATTCTTACTCTACAATGTGTTCATTGACCTCCATTTCCCCTCTTGTGTGTCAATAGTAAAATTACATATCGTATCTTGCTTTTATTACATGTCACTGATGGAATGACTCAGTAAATTAAGTCAGCAAATGTCATTTTTAAATAGTTGATTTGTTTTGATCCTTTTCTGAACGTTTTATATTTTGCTAATTTTTTGTCAATCTCTTTTGATATAACCATTGAATGTTCATAATTCTGATTAACAGAATGTATCACAAATTTCACTTTTACACAAAGTTTCTAGTCTGAAATATACACATTTATATTTACTTGTTTATTTTTATTTGTTAACAGCTCTCTAGTTATTGTGTATTTATTTAGCAACCTATGTCAAGTGTTGCCAGACTTGTACAAAAACAGTGTGTGATATGAAGAAATGTGCAATCTTTATTGCTTGTTGTTTTAATTGTATAATGACCATTCACTTTTTAGTAAATGATTTTAAAATGTCTTTTGCATGTATTGATTATCAATTTAAACAATATTGCGACAAGGGCAGTGACGTTTTCAAAACACATTAAATTTCAAAACAACAGAAAAGAAAGAGGTAATAAACACTCTTGATATTAACTGGCCTTTCCAGGTGACGATTTAATTTGTCTGAAATAATGGATGCATTTAGGAATTCATTTAGAATCAATCGCATCCCCAAAGATATTCTCTACGGGCAGCTGGTGTGTGGTAAAAGAGCAGCTGACCAACCACAGCTGAGGTTGAAAGGCACATGTAAGCAGAACATGAACGCCCTGGGTGTGGATCTGACATCTTTGGAAGACATAGCTGCAGATCAATGCAGGTGGAGATGCAACCTGAAGAGCCAGCTGAGACTGGGTGAAAATAAGCTCTTGTTACAAAGAAGTGAAAAAAACAATGATGCAAGGTCATGAAAACCAAAATCTCAGTAGATGGTTGCAACTCCAGTCATATCATCCTACGACTAAAAAGGGACTACAATTTAGGAATTCAAACAAGATGGCAACAACAAAAAAAGTACCATCTTTCTCATACTCAGCCTACAGTTGTAGAATTTTATTGGTTTACGTTTGTCGAACTGAACCATTTGCTCTGTCGGATTTAATGAAGCTGAGGAAATACAATGTATTTCATAGTTGGTAAGGTGGATTGTATATAGGGTTATCTTTTATCAGAAAGTTCAGGAATAGATAAGTTTCATGCTGCCATACAAAACAAGCATACTTGTCAACATGTTTAAATAAATTGTAATTTGTGCTAGGTGTTTTTCCCTCATGTCCATAACTGCATTGTATGACTGCTCATTATTTTTTGCAATTATGTTTCTAACACAATTTCTTTGTTACCCATTTTTTACCCCTGAAAACTGAAGTGCATTGAAGTAATTTTAAAACTAAAATTAATTAGAAAATGCAAAATATGTCTATTGTAATGTATTTTGAAGATAGTTTTGCTTTTGAAACAAGATAGTCAACAATTGTGTACCCCTTTCTGGCAAACAATTTCATGAAACTGTCAGTTACTAATGTTTTCAGAAGTTTGCATGAACTATGGCTGAGGTACTGTATAATGGTTGGTAGCAAACAGTGAAGTTTAACCCTTAAGATCCTATACCGCTGAAAATTGCATGTTCTCATTGCGATTGTTTCTTGGTTACTAAGCCTATCGTTTCCTTCCAGTTTGAATTGTATGCAAGGAGACAGTATAGAAAGCTCGAAAGTTAAAAACCAGTGCATTTTTACCAAAAAATGAGCAATTTATCTGACGAAATTGTGCTGTTTTATTTGGCAAGCTAGACTTGGATTATGATGATAATCAATCAGATATTGAGATAGCTAATGAAGAGCTAGATCTATATCACAGCAATGGTATAATTAATTGTTGCGTCAGTTTATGATGATTGTAGGCATATGTAAACGGCGCAGGGGATGCACATTCTGTGTGCATTGCTCATGATGGGTGGAGCTTTTATTGTATCGGGTGCACATGTAGAGCAATTTCTACTTTTTGCGCACTGGCATGACATTTTAGACACTCGTCCATTCATACATATAACACACTCAGCATTTATTCCAATATCATAACAAATGAAAAAGTTACGGATAAAAATAAGACCCATTCCTCAATGATTTTGTTAATTTAATTCAGGATTCTATACCATAATGAAAAATGTCTAATTGATCTTAAGGATTAATGAGTGTTGTTTGTTGCTGCCCTAAAAGTTGGTTCATGATGGTCATTAACTAAGTTTGAAACTAAAATAAAAGTACTGAAATGTTGTTATTCTTGAAGGTAATAGAACAATTATTCACTACTTGTTTGTCTGTCGAAGTTATTCAAGAGGCTAGCACCAATATACATTTTTTCAAAATACAACCACCAACGAGAACAAGAGGGCACAGATACAAATTAACTAAAGAAAGGTCCAGATTGGATATTAGGAAATATTTTTTAAGTCAGAGAGTGGTGAATGCTTGGAATGAATACATTCCTTTATTTCAGATAAATCAATGGATGCTACCATCGAAAGGTGCGAACATTAAACATATTGTGAGCCGTATCAGAGACGCACTAACAATCCCATTGACTCAGTATGGTGATCTTAGTTCTGAAGAGGTAAGATTAAAGTTTGTGTTCTCTGAAAATTGAGGTGCTTTGTTGGTTGTGTTTTGAGACAACTTATTATGGATGGCTCGTATCAAGGCAGCACTGGTGTTGGAGATTATGTTGCTAACCTAAGAGTCAATAGTGATTTCCCTGGATTTTTTTTTGGTTTTAGGTTTTTTTGCGTTGGCCTTATTTCTCTATTCCCCAAGATGGTGTGTGTTGCACTGTATTTTTTAATTTGTGCATGTCGGCCCAGCACATCCGACTTCAGCATGCTACAACACGTCACAAACGTCTATTCCAGGACAAAATAAAAGAAATACACGTCACGGCAAACATTCACATTATTGTTTAATAAATTGCGGTTATTTGTTTCTACCAGTTTTTGTTTTCTGCGTGTAAAGTGTTTGCCTTTCTGTGTCTCTACTGGTGGAGGCACGCCTTTCTCCACCCCGGGCCGCAGCCTTTTGGGTGATATCAGGACGTATTAGCCAATACTTGGATGATTGTGTGTGTCTGTTTGTACATATGCATTAAGTTATAAGTAGTTAAAGCGCTCTCAGAGGTCAACCCAACCAAAATGCAATGGATGGGCCTCACACTGAGGGCGTGTGTGAACGTTGTGTAAGTGTGTGTGTGAGCGTTGTGTAAGTGTGTGATAGTTGGACAGAGTTGTGTAAGAGTGTGATAGTTGGACAGAGTTGTGTAAGAGTGGGATAGTTGGACAGAGTTGTGTAAGAGTGTGATAGTTGGACAGAGTTGTGTAAGAGTGTGATAGTTGGACAGAGTTGTGTAAGAGTGGGATAGTTGGACAGAGTTGTGTAAGAGTGTGATAGTTGGACAGAGTTGTGTAAGAGTGGGATAGTTGGACAGAGTTGTGTAAGAGTGGGATAGTTGGACAGAGTTGTGTAAGAGTGGGATAGTTGGACAGAGTTGTGTAAGAGTGTGATAGTTGGACAGAGTTGTGTAAGAGTGGGATAGTTGGACAGAGTTGTGTAAGAGTGGGATAGTTGGACAGAGTTGTGTAAGAGTGTGATTGTTGGACAGAGTTGTGTAAGTGTGTGATTGTTGGACAGAGTTGTGTAAGTGTGTGATTGTTGGACAGAGTTGTGTAAGTGTGTGATTGTTGGACAGAGTTGTGTAAGTGTGTGATTGTTGGACAGAGTTGTGTAAGTGTGGGATTGTTGGACAGCGTTGCATAAGAGTTTGATTGTTGGACAGAGTTGTGTAAGAGTGGGATTGTTGGACAGCGTTGCATAGACAGTGTTAGGTAAGGAGGGGTATCTCTACCAGTTTCGACATTCAGAATCGTACAAATTACCCAGGCAAATCGTGGGACAGTTGGCCTTGGCTTAAAATAGCCTTTACGTCACTTACCGGAAATCCATTTCTCCAGGTAAGTGAAAATATCCGAAACCAGTATCTAAATTTTGAAGCATTTTTGTGTGTGTCGTCATTGATTCAGAACAGTGTGCTTGAGCTATTGTGTATTCAGGGGGAATATATATAACATTTTTGATATAAAATACTTACCTATATTGCAATAAAACATTTGCATGCAACTGAAAGTGTCAATTTTGTTCGTGAAGACCCGGAAATTAAGCCATGTTTTTATTTTTAAACTTGAGGGAAAGTACTTGTTTCTTCTTCTTCTTCTTCGTCGTACGCTGTCAGACGTCAACCTGTATTTTTTCAAAAAAAGCAGCGGTCATCTCGAGGCTGTTGACACTGCCATAGAGCTTGTCTTTTGTTGGCATAGGTGATGGCCACATCTACTTTCTCTGATCCTCGTATGTTGGGCAGTTTTGCAGCAGATGTTCAGCGGTCATTTTCCCGGTACCACACGAGCATTCGTCAGTGCCACCTATCTTCAATTTGTTGAATAGGTGGTACCTCAGTCTATTGTGGCCAGTGCGAAGTCTGAAAACCACGACCTGCTCTCTTCTGTTCAACTGGTAATAGGCATCATTTTTTTGTGTAGCCAGTATGTTCTATTTCCCATTTGATCATGTATCTAGCTCTAATAAGCCTTTTTGACTCTTCATGTCACACTAGTATCTGGTTGTGGTAATCTTGCACCTTCTTTTGCCAGTCTGTCTGCCTTCTCGTTGCCTTGGATGTTACAGTGGGATGGAACCCACTGTACCACTACTCTTTTTGGTGCAGACTGCTGGCATAGTTGACAGAGTACTGCTCTTAACTCATTAAGTTCAGTATTTTTCTGGCTTTTTAGTGCTGTGACTACGGCCAGGGCATCTGTAAGCAGGACTATATGGCTTTCATTCCTTTTACCTGTCACCATTTCTTCTACTGCAGCCCTCAGTGCCTCTGCCTCCGCTCTGAAATTGCTTGTGTATTTTCCAGTTGCCACTGATAGCGTTATTTTTCTACCATTTTGTAGGCTCAGGAATACTCCTGCCCCTCCGTTCTGTGATGTGTTTGTTACAGAACCGTTGGTGTAAGCATGGGTCCAGTTCATGCTTGGGTAGTTTTTCGTTAGGAAACTCAGGGTTGTATCTCTTCTTTCTTTTTCAGTCTGGCTGTTTTTGTTTCCAATACCTGGTATATTTTCTACCACCTCTGGAAATATATGCTGCCTCCAGATAGGTTTTCGTACAGTAGGGATGGGCTTTGGTGTTGTTAGTGCGTTCATAGGGTCTTCGCTAATCTTTGCTTTGGCTATTTCTGCAAAGTTTCTCCGCTTTAGTTTCCCATTTCCCAAATTTTTTAGTCTCTGATGCATTGGATGGTCAGTCAGTCTTCTGAGTTTCTCTGCTTGCTGCTGGGCTCTGCAGTCTCTTCTGTCGGTCATGGATTGCAGTTTTGTAATCTTTTCAAGTTCTACAATTGGCGTTGACTTCATGCCTCCTGTTATAACTCTCATGGCTTGGTTTTGAAGTTTGCAAATTTTATCGAAGTTCGCCTTTGCTGCTGTTGTCTATGCCGCAATGCCATACTCGAGAACTATTCTCACTCTTCCGGTGTACAGTTTATTTAGTATACTTTCGTCTGCTCAACAGCTTGTGCCAGCAAGTTTCCTCATGATTGCCATTCTTTCTCTGGCTCTCATTCGGTTTCTCTCGATCTGACTTTTTCATGTCATGCGCCGATCAAATGTGACTCACAGGTAGTTTGGGTTGTCGTTTGGCCGCAGGTATTTGCCGTTAAGACTTATTTTGGTATTTTGGGGTTTATTTGAAAGCGAGAATATCGTACATTTTGTTTTTTCCTCATTTATTTTGACCGGCCATGAGTTGGCCCACTCTTCCAGCGATGTTAGGGCCTGCTGCATCCGATTACTTGCTATGGTGAGATTCTTTTCAGAGGTCCACATAGCGAGATCATCTGCAAACATTGAGCTATGGACTCTTCTTGGTATATTCTCCGTTATGTTATTTATATACACCAGGAAGAGTGTGGGTGACAGTACTCCCCCTTGGGGTACTCCCTGCTCAAGTGTCACCTTTTTGCTCATCTGCCCTTGTACTTGAACTCTGGCTGTTCTGTTTGTGAGGTAGTGACTGATCCATTTGTACATTTTCCCACAGACTTCACTTCTTCGTAGCTTGACTTTAAGTCCCTCTTTCCAGACCTTGTCAAATGCCTTTTCTAGGTCCACCCAAACCGCTACTGTGTGTTTTTGCTCCTGGTAGGCATCCTCTATTTCCTGGGCTATGAGGATGATCTGATCCTCGGTGGATCTGTGCTGCCTAAAGCCTGCTTGCTGTGGAATTAGTATGTGTTTTTCTTCCAGATGCCACATCAGTCTGGTGTTTATCATACGTTCCATCAGTTTGCCTATACAGCTCAGTAGACTGATAGGCCTGTTTCCATTTGGATCTGTTTTGTCTTTTCCTTTCTGTTGTACTGGTACAAGTACTGCGTCTTTCCATGCTGGAGGTACTATACCCCTTTTCCAGCTTTGGTTCAGGACTGATAGTAACTTCCTCTTTGCTGTTTGGCCCAGCCCCGTCAGCATTTCGTTTGTTACCCCATCTTTTCCGGGTGATTTCTTTTTCTTTAGAGTTCTCATGGCCTCTTCCATTTCGTTCATTGTTAGTTTTGCCATCATGTGCTCTTCTGGTGCCATATTGATGTTGTAGTGACCATTTAGTTCTTCCCTAATGTCTGTATGCCTATCTGCAGGGACATCGATATGGTTTGCTCTGGCATAATGTTCAAAAAAGGCGTTTGCTGCTTTTTTTCCAGTGAGCATGTTGTTGCCCCTGCTTGATGGTGATTTGTTTGTTTGATGGAGTTTCGTCATTCATGGCTCTGACTAACTTCCATAGTTTGTTCCCATCTTTATCTTAATTGAGGCTTTCTGTTTTGTTTTTCCAGCTTTCTCTTGTTATTTGGTTTAGAGTGTATTTGTATTTCGCCGTGGTGGCTTTGAGGGCGATTTTTGCCTCCATAGATTGTTCTCTCTCTGCCATGTTCCTAGCATTTGAGACCTCGTCTTCCGCTTTCTGTAATTCATCATTCCAATAAGGCTTGTAGTTTTTCCTTGCCCCTCTTGGGATGGTTTCAGTGGCAGCTTGCATTATTGCTTTGAGTACCTGTTTAATAGTATTAAATTTCTTTAAGGAAGCGGAAACACATCATGTAACGTTCGGATTTGAATTGATTCGCTGCAACTCAAGCAGATTACCACCACTACAGCTGGTCCATCTACACGAAGCGTGTATCTTAGAAGTTGTAGTTACGGTTTCATAGCAATGGTTTTACTCGATGAGGTTGCTATCCACAAGTACAACTTTCATTAGTTGGTATTGACGACGTGCTTGAAAAGTTGCAGAGGTCGTTTTATTTTCAACGTGGGGAGTGCATGATTTAAGTCTACTTTCTTTATCATGATGCCTGTACAATGGCTGCGATGTTCATATGAATCACCATTACCCTTCCCTGTTGGCTCAGTTGTTGTTAGTTGCCCGTAGCAAGCAATGATGGCTACATCAACAGACGCTATCTCTTGATGATGCAACTCGCGCTGTATTTGAATTTTAGCGAGGAAGCAACTGCGATTGTCATCGACCTCACTCTCTGATCCCGAGCTACCTTGGACCAGTGGCAAGACATTAGTCAATATGACTGGAGGCAACTGTAGATGCAGAAACTCTAGTCTCACGGGACGTGAGACCAGGGATCACTTGTGGGATTCGACAGTCCACCACTTCCGTTCGTAGATTTGGTAGGCGAGTGGCTGACCTCTCGACCACAGCAGACTCTCTGCATAGTCTGTAGACAACCAGTGTTACATTCCAGTCGTGTAGTTTTGTCACAAAGTGACCAAAGGACAATTAGGATGTTCATGTTGAAGTCATGCTAACGCTGTAGTGGTCTGGGCTGATGGATCTGGGGTTGTCATTAGCCAGCTCTTTCCTGATCAGAGCGCCAGTACTAATTTAGGTCAGGTCAGGTCATCCCGTAACCGGTGAGGTCGTTGGGGCACACATGAAGACATCCTCACAATATCACACCACCCTTCTCTGTCAGCGGCCGCTGCATGTGCCTCTTCCGGTCGGAGGTTGGTCCATTCTTTTATGTTGTCCTCCCACCCCTTTTTGGGACGGCCTCTTCGTCGTCTGCCTTGTACCTTTCCGTTGAGGATGGTATTTGCAAGACCATTTGATCTTGATATGTGACCGTACCAAGCGAGTTTCCTTCTTTTGACTGTTGGCAAGAAGTCTTCAAAAGGCCCTATTGCTGTTGTAATTCTTTCTCGCATTTCCTCATTTGTAACTCGATCTTTATACGTGATGTTTAAAAGTCTTCGGAAACATCTCATCTCCAAGGCCTGTGTCCTTCGCTGAAGGTCAGCTGTAACTGTTCATGTCTCACAAACATAGAGGAATATTGACAGGACCCGTGTACGCATTAATCTGATTTTCGTGCATAGTGCTAACCGTTTATCTTGCTAGATTTTGTTAAGCAGTGCAAGCGCCGCTATTGTCTGTGCTATTCTGGCCAACACCTCACATTTTGATCCTTCATCACTGACAATCGACCCTTGATATCAATCAATGAGTACTAATTAGGGATGATAGTTTCACTAGTTCCGTCTGCATCAAATGTTTCCTCAGTAAGAGCATGAGGACCCACTGCAGTTGGCTCCAATAGAGAAAGAATGTGCTAAATCGTTTATTTAATATTGCCATAGTGGATTCTTGTGACAGTTTGATATATATTCTTTAAGAGTTGTCAGCCATGCTTCAGATAAGACCAGTTGCCATCTCCACATCGAAGATCAGGTTGCAATAGTTCTTCAAAGACATCTGCGTCAAGCTTTGATGGCGCAATCTTTTTCTTCTCTGTATTTGTTCGTCCTGAAAATTACATTGTGTTGTAATTTACAGCGAGGCTGCGATAGCTGCACTTTTTGCCCCAGTGCAACCGGTTTTATCATGGAACATTATTTGGGACCTGATTTATCATCATCACGTCCTCTATAGAACGTCGCTCCTATCACAGCTCGTCTGAAAGAAACTCTTTGCTTTGCCAAAACTCCAGCATCCACCACAGTCATTCTCAGGCATTCCTGGATATATTGGTGCCATCGTCTTCTCGATCTACCCCTGCCTCTTTTTGCCTGGCCCTATACCTCCCAACAGTGTTTGCTAAGACTGTTGTCTCTTGATGTGATCAAATTATTTCAATTTTCTGGCTAGTTTTCCTTTATATTCAACTCTTAATCTTATCGAATGTCTATATTTGTCTTTTACTCCATCTAGGGTATTCTGAGAATCTTTCTGTAACATTTTGACTTGAAGGACTCGATTCTTTTTCTATAAGTTATGGTAATCATCCATGATTGGCAGCCATATGGTGCCCCAAGAGAAACACAGGCTCTCAAGAATTTCACTTTTGTCGTTTTACTGTGTGTGCCATCATTTCTTCAGCCTCTGCGTTGCTATGGTGTCTTCTGATTTAGTTGAAGCAGTCGCCATTTTTGTCCATTCTGGAGCCTAGATAATCAAAATGCGCGACCTGGTCTATTTCCTCACCACCCACTATAAATGTATGTTGACATCGTGTTTTGTCAGTGGTCGTTATCTTTGTTTCGTTCATAAACAGGATTTGATCTGCAGTGTATGCATTTACAGCTGAAAGTAGGTCCTATAGCCAATCTGCGCCTCTTGATCGTAACTCTGGCAGTTGAGTCTGGTTCTCGTAACCGCCAATCGTAAAAGGATCGAAACTGTCAATGTTCTCATCTTCTCTAACATTTCTCATTATACATTCCGCATAGATGTTATATGGATATTGTGAGAGAAAACATCCCTGTCTTACTCCCTTTTGATCTGGGGTTGGTCTCTCGCCGCCGCGATTGACTCTCATCCAGTATTCGTACAGCGATCTCAGTCCCGCCAGACGGAGTTATAGCGCGGGCTTGCCGAAAACGCTCGCCCGCTTCTCCCCGGCCATGTAGCGGGACAAAATTTGTGGTGTCGCACCGCTGGCAACGGTGCGTTACTGTGACCCGTATCGAGAAACTTTGACAGTCAGTGGTGGTTTTTCGAAGGCTTATAGCAGACCTCGACAGTTCGTCTCGCTGGTGGTCAGACTCTCGCAAAGAGCTTGTGACTGGCAAATGGAAAGCAGGAATCGTGCCTAAAGGCCCTGTCCTCGCCCGACCAACCCTTGGGAGAAGGGCAGGGCCGGCAGGCAAAAATCGTCTCGTCCCTGTGAAATTCATCGCCGGGGCTGTTGGGATCCGTTCTGCACAGAGCGCTGCCATCCCTCCCCGAGCGAGCCCGGTCGGTCGGTCGTCTGGTGTGTGTACGGGCCCCTGTCAGGCGGTCCTAGGTCGACGGAGTGAGGGACGGAACAACCGTTCGTCCGTCAGTCGGTCCCTGCGGCCGTCCTAGTGAGGCTTTTTATACATCCGTCCTCCGCCGACCGGTGTGTGTGGCTCGTACGTCTCCGACAGATATCTGGTTGATCCTGCCAGTAGTCATGTGCTTGTCTCAAAGATTAAGCAATGCATGTCTAAGTTCACACTGTCTCACGGTGAAACCGCGAATGGCTCATTAAATCAGTCGAGGTTCCTTAGATGACACGATCCTACTTGGATAACTGTGGCAATTCTAGAGCTAATACATGATTACCAAGCTCCGACCCTCGCGGAAAGAGCGCTTTTATTAGTTCAAAACCAATCGTCGTTTCCCCTTGCGGGGTTGTGGGTTCCCCACTGGTGACTCTGGATAACTTTGTGCTGATCGCATGGCCTCATGTGCCGGCGACGTATCTTTCAAATGTCTGCACTATCAAATGTCGATGGTACGTGACATGCCTACCATGTTTGTAATGGGGAATCAGGGTTCGATTCCGGAGAGGGAGCATGAGAAACGGTTACCACATCCAAGGAAGGCAGCAGGCGCGCAACTTACCCACTCCTGGCACAGGGAGGTAGTGACGAAAAATAACAATACGGGACTCTTTCGAGGCTCGTAATTGGAATGAGTACACTTTAAACCCTTTAACGAGGATCTATTGGAGGGCAAGTCTGGTGCAAGCAGCCGCAGTAATTCCAGCTCCAATAGCGTATATTCAAGTTGTTGCAGTTAAAAAGCTCGTAGTTGGATCTCAGGCGCAGGCGGGCAGTCCGGCTCGCGCCGGTCACTGCCCGTTGTCTCCTGCCCGTCTGCTGGCTTTCTCCCGCGGGTGCTCTTCGCTGAGCGTCCTGGGTGGCCGGCGTGTTTACTTTGAAAAAGTTAGAGTGTTCAAAGCAGGCCTCGGCTTACTGAATAATGGTGCATGGAATAATGGAATAGGACCTCGGTTCTATTTTGTTGGTTTTCGGAACTGGAGGTAATGATTAACAGGGACAAACGGGGGCATTCGTATTGCGGTATTAGAGGTGAAATTCTTGGATCGCCGCAAGACGAGCTACTGCGAAAGCATTTGTCAAGAATGTTTTCATTAATCAAGAACGAAAGTCAGAGGCGCGAAGACGATCAGATACCGTCGTAGTTCTGACCATAAACGATGCCGACTAGCGATCCGCAGGAGTTGCTTCGATGACTCTGCGGGCAGCTTCCGGGAAACCAAAGTGTTTCGTTTTCGGGGGAAGTATGGTTGCAAAGCTGAAACTTAAAGGAATTGACGGAAGGGTACCACCAGGAGTGGAGGCTGCAGCTTAATTTGACTCAACACGCCAATATTGTAGAACGACTGACAAATCGAGAGCAATTTCGTTGGGTCAAATAGTGAACGTGTGCTGGCATTAGACCCACGGAAGACAGGTCAGCTCTTTAACCTTCTAATGAAAGAACGCTACGGAAATCGTGTTTAACGCCGCAGAAACCGCAGGTTTCAGATACCTGGTGATTGACAAACAAAAAAGCCCTCTATTAATTCATCCGGTCAAATAGTGAAAGGGTGCTGGTAATAGACCATCGGAAGACAGGTCAGTTTTACCCTACTAATGACAGGGCGTTGCTACGGTAATCCTGCTCAATTTGATAGGAACTGCAGACATTTTGGTTCACGTACCAGGCTGATAAGCCAATGGCGCGAGGCTACCATGTGAGCCATTACGGCCGAACGCCTGTAAGATGGAATCCCGCCCAAAATCTCAGCACAACTGCAACGGGAGGCTTCGATATGGTCGGTACCTGGGGCTCGCGCCTTAGCCCTACCCGGTCGAGTCTCAGAAAGAGGTCTCTGCCGTCCGCCGATCAAAGTGGGCGGATAACTGCTCGATATTCACCCTATACGGCGATGGGGTGCTAAACCACCAACATAAGACTTAGTTCTTGGTCGGGGTGTCGAAAACAGTAAAGCTGCCACCTCACTGTGAACTGTCGAGACTCAACCCATGACCGTGAGATATGTCCGCACACCAGGCGAACAACATCTCCGTGACATTACCAGGCTTGTCCCTTGGTTAAATGCACTTCTGTCTCGATCTCTACCTCTGTATGCTATCAGCCATACCAATGGACACAGAAGAGATGCAGACTAGTGGACATTGCACATCTGCCCTATTGTGTCAACCTCCCAATGAGTGGGCGAACTCATGGCTGGTCAAAATAAACGAGGAGAAAACCACATGTACAATATTCTCGCTTTCAATCAA
Source organism: Ariolimax columbianus (assembly GCA_036924085.1). Classification (NCBI taxonomy): domain Eukaryota; kingdom Metazoa; phylum Mollusca; class Gastropoda; order Stylommatophora; family Arionidae; genus Ariolimax; species Ariolimax columbianus. Next base: position 73,598,470 of record JAVGWX010000003.1, read on the forward strand.
ACCCCAAAAACACCAAATTAAGTCTAAATGGCAAATTCCTGCAGCCAAACGACAACCCAAACTATCTGGGAGTCACCTTTGATCGGTGCATGACATGGAAAAGTCAGATCGAGAGAAACCGAATGAGAGCCAGAGAAAGAATGGCAATCATGAGGAAACTTGCTGGCACAAGCTGGGGAGCAGACGAAAGTATACTAAATAAACTGTACACTGGAAGAGTGAGACCAGTTCTCGAGTATGGCATTGCGGCATGGACAACAGCAGCGAAGGCGAACTTCGATAAAGTTAGCAAACTTCAAAACCAAGCCATGAGAATTATAACAGGTGGCATGAAGCCAACGCCAATTGTAGAACTTGAAAAGATTACAAAACTGCAATCCATGACCGATAGAAGAGACTGCAGAGCCCAGCTGCAGTCAGAGAAACTCCGAAGACTGACCGACCATCCAATACCTAAACAATTTGGGAAATGGGAAACTAAAGCGGAGAAACTTTGCAGAAATAGCCAAAGCAAAGATGCACGAAGATCCCATAAACGCACTAACAACACCAAAACCCATCACTACTGTACAAAAACCTACCTGGAGGCAGGATATATTTCCAGAGGTGGTAGAAAATATACCAGGTATTGGAAACAAAAACTGCCAGACTGAAAAAGAAAGGAGAGATACTACCCTAAGCTTCATAACGAAAAGCTACCCAAGCATGGACTGGACCCATGCATACACCGACGGTTCTGTAACAAATACTACACAGAATGGAGGGGCAGGAGCATTCCTGAACCTACAAAATGGCAGACAAATAACACTGTCATTCGCTACTGGTAAGTACACAAGCAATTTCAGAGCGGAGGCAGAGGCACTGAGGGCGGCAGTGGAAGAAATGGTGACACACAGTGAAAATGAAAGCCATATAGTCCTGCTTACAGATGCTCTCGCCGTAGTCACAGCGCTAAAAAGCCAGAAAAATACTGAGCTTAATGACTTAAGAGCAGCACTCTGCAAACTGTGCCAGCAGTCCGCACCAAAAAGGATAGTGGTACAGTGGGTCCCATCACACTGCAACATCCAAGGCAACGAGGAGGCAGACAGACTGGCAAAAGAAGGTGCAAGACTACCACAAACAGATACTAGTATGACGTACGAAGAGTCAAAACGGCTAATCAAAGCCAGATACATGACCAAATGGGAAACCGAACATACTGGTTACACCAAAAACGATGCCTATTACCAGTTTAACCGAAGAGAGCAGGTCGTTGTCTTCAGACTTCGCACTGGCCACAATAGACTGAGGTACCACCTATTCAACAAATTGAAGATAGGGTGTACCGACGAATGCCCGTGCGGTACTGGTAAAATGACCGCTGAACATCTGCTGCAGAACTGCCCGACATACGAGGATCAGAGAGAGCAGATGTGGCCATCACCAGTGGAACTGCAAGACAAGCTCTATGGCAGTGGCGACAGCCTCAGGATGACCGCCGCTTTTTTCGAAAAAATAATGGTTACTGTCTGACTGCGTACGCAGAAGAAGAAGAAGGAAACAAAAACTGCCAGACTGAAAAAGAAAGAAGAGATACAACACTGAGGTACATAACGAAAAACTACCCAAGCATGGACTGGACCCATGCATACACTGATGGTTCTGTAACAAACACAACACAGAACGGAGGGGCAGGAGCATTCCTGAGTCTAGCAAATGGTAGAAAAATAACACTGTCATTGGCTACTGGAAAATACACAAGCAATTTCAGAGCGGAGGCAGAGGCACTGATGGCGGCAGTGGAAGAAATGGTGACAGGAAAAAGGAATGAAAGCCACATAGTCCTGCTTACAGATGCCCTGGTCGTAGTCACAGCACTAAAAAGCCAGAAAAATACTGAACTTAATGATTTAAGAGCAGTACTCTGTCAACTATGCCAGCAGTCCGCACCAAAAAGGGTAGTGGTACAGTGGGTTCCATCCCACTGCAACATCCAAGGTAACGAGGAGACAGACTGACTGGCAAAAGAAGGTGCAAGACTACCACAACCAGATACTAGTATGACATACGAAGAGTCAAAACGGCTTATTAGAGCTAGATACATGACCAAATGGGAAACCGAAAATACTGGCTACACAAAAAAACGATGCCTATTACCAGTTGAACAGAAGAGAGTAGATCGTGGTCTTCAGACTTCGCACTGGCCACAATAGACTGAGGTACCACCTATTCAACAAATTGAAGATAGGTGTCACTGACGAATGCCCGTGTGGTACCGGGAAAATGACCGCTGAGCATTTGCTGCAAAACTGCCCAACATACGAGGATCAGAGAGAGCAGATGTGGCCATCACCAGTGGCAACACTAGACAAGCTCTATGGCAGTGTCGCTAGCCTGAGGATGACCCCGCTTTTTTCGAAAAAATAAAAGTCGATGTCTGACAGCGTAAGAAGAAGAAGACTCCCTTTTGTACTGCGAACCAATCAGATGTTTGCCCAGATACTCGGACAGCGGCTCGTTGATCTTGGTATAAGTGTTTCATTGAGATGGATAATATGTACAGGAAAACCCATTTAATTTAACGTCTTTATACTGGTTTAGAAGACTCTGCAGAGTCTGTATACAACCAGTTTCATTTACATCACCTTGCTCTAAAAGCTCTGTGCATCCAATTTATTCTTAAATGCATTAACTGTCCCTGCCTCCACAACACACACCCCCCCCCCCAATCCTCCCGTGTCCCCCGTTGCAAAATGCTTTTCCAAGCATTCAGTGATTCCCCACTCTTTGACTAAAAATAAATTCCTAATATTTAATCTCGATCTCTCTTTAGTTCATTTATAGTTATGCCCTCTTGTTCTTGTGGGTGGCTGTATTTAAAAAAATACAACAACTTGTTATAGTCTAATATATCCATTCCTCTGATCAATTATAAACCTGTATTAAGTAACCGTGAATTCTTCTCTCTTCTAGATACTGTAGGCCGGTTTTTCTAAGTCTTTTCTCATAATTGTAATCCCACTATCAGCTTTGTCACTCTCTTTTGTATTCTTTCCAGCATGTTTATATTTTTCAGCAAATTTTGCAATCATGGATGCAATATCAATGTACAAATCGTTTATATATATCAAGAACAAAATTGGTCCCAATACCGAGCTCTGTGGCACTCCACTTTTCACTTCACACCACTCTGAGTACTCCTTATTTATGCCCACCCTCTGCCTTCTTCCCGTTAACAAATTTTCAATCCATTTGGCAACTTCCCCACCTATTCTATGTGATTTTAACTTTCGAAATAATCTTTGATGAGGTACTTTCAAAGGACTTAGCAAAATCTAGATAAATAATGTCCACTGGCTCCTCTTCATCTATCATTTTAGTAACCTCCTCCATGAATTCTAATAGATTTGTTAAGCATGATCTCCCTCTAGTAAATCCATTTTGAATATTTCTGATTAGATTAAATTTGTCTAAATGCATTACAATGTTTTCTTTCATTATTGACTCTAACAATTAACAGACAATGCTCGTTAAACTCACCGGTCTATAATTCACTTGATCTGATTTTTTGCCATTTTTAAATAAGGGGATCACTCCTGCATCTTTCTAATCCCATGGAACAATCCATTTTGCAAATGATTGAGAATATAATATAGCCAATGGTTTTTGCTAGTTGGTCTCTAATTTCAAACAGCAGCTCTATGGTAGTGGCGAGAGTCTCAGGATGACCGCCGCTTTTTTCGAGAAAATAATGGTTACTGTCTGACTGTGTACGCAGAAGAAGAAGAAGAAGAAACAGCAGTTTTGGATGAATACCATCTTGACCTGGACATTTATCCACTTCCAATCCCTCCAATTTTTTGAAAAACAATTTCCTCTGTAGTACAGATTGATCTTAATCCCGCTGTATCCATGTCTCTTTGAAAAATATCTATAGGCTCTGGGATCTTGGAGCAGTCCTCTTTTGTGTAGACTGTGCCAAAGTACTGATTGAGTAGATTAGCTGCCTCCCTATTCTCACTTATTATTTTCCTTGTACTGTCTATGAGAGGGCCTACTTTGTCTTTCATCCTTTGTTTATTTTGAACGTAAGAGAAGAAGCTTTTACTGTCAGCCTTGATCCCATGAGCAAGTTTTTTTCCAAAGTCTATTTTTGCTGTTTTTTTCACTTTCTGAGCTATGTTCTGCTTGTCCAAATATTTTTAATATGTTTCTTTTGATTTACCTGCCCATATTTATTTTTCCCATACTTTATTTTTAGCTCTTCTACATTTAACTACAAATCTAGTTATCCACTTTTCACGCTTGGGGTTTACCTCCCTACATGGAACACATTCCTTTTTTAGTGTTTCTAGAACTGTTTTAAAACTCTCTCACTCTTGTTCAACATTTGTTTCTCCGACAATATCTTTCCAGATTATGTGGTTCATTGCCTCTTTCACTCTCTTAACATCTGTCTTAGAGTAGTCGTATGTTCGCGTGTTTATGTTTACTTCTTTCCCTGCAATAAGATCCTAACGGATGATTTAATAGTCACTTGAGCCAAACAGTTCCCCAACGTTTACATTTTCAATCATATATTTTCCTCTGTAGTAAAAACTAGGTTGAGTGTGTTTTTGCCTCTGGTGGCTGCTTCTACATGTTGAATTAACAAATTGTCATTTCTGCACTTAACAAAAGGTTTTGATTCTACAAGTGCTTCTGCCATATCCCATTTTATTTCTGGAAAGTTACAATTCTCCATTAATAACAATTTCCCTTCACATGCCATGTTGCTATGCTACTAATCAGCTCCTCATTTCTTTCATGATGTTCCACAAATTCGGATGTTTTAACGTATAGAAGGCCTTGGCATAATCAATGAAACACGTGTACAGCTCTACGTTAAACTCTACATTTTCATAGATATTCCTTATATTGAATATGTTATCTCTGATCCCTTGATATATATATCTTTTCTAAAACCTGCTTGGACTTTGTGAATTTCAGTTTTAAATGTCATTCCTTTTCGCTTAGCCCAGCTCCATCGATGCCGCCTGTTTCCAGGACTGTCACTTAACCCTTTACAGTCCGAAACTCCCATTGCAGTCAAATAGAGTAGGACCACTTCAGCCCAATTGATCTGAAACCACATGTCCCCTATCAACCATATCTTGTTATTTAGCTAAATTTGATCTATATGCAAAAGCTATAAATTTTAAATTTAAAAAATCATAATTTTAGTTTTAATGGCTTTTTTTGTTGTTGACCATGAAACACATACAATTGGTGATGTTGTTTTTGACATTAAGACTAACATCTTATATATTGCGTTGGGCTGTAAAGGGTTAAGTTAAAGGTGGAATATAGTCTTGGGCGGCTCTGGTTAGCTGGCACTAGCAGTCAGCTATGATACCATCTTGTTCACTGAGCAGTCTGAAATGCTTTTTCCAGTCATCTATGATGTTACCATCCCACGTGTCCAACTGGTTTTGTCTGGTATGCTTGTCCGGCACTTTTCTTTCTTCTTCAGCGTTCGCCATGAAATGGAAGTTGTGTTGTAGTCTACAGCGAGGCTGTAATATCTGCACTTTTCAGCTCCACACACCCTATTTCAGCTGGCTTTTTAGGGTAACAGGTTTGCCTTCCCACTTCGATGTCTATTCTCTTAGCCAGGCTACACTTGTGCAGACCATTTCCAGGGCCGTTGTTTGGAGGTGAAATAGGGCACAATCTGGGGAACAGACGAAAGAATACTAAAGAAATTGTACACTAGAAGAATGAGACCAGTTCTCGAATATGGCATTGCGGCATGGACAACAGCAGCAAAGGCGAACTTTGATAAAATTAGCAAACTTCAAAACCAAGCCATGAGAGTTGAAACAGGAGGCATGAAGTCAACGCCAATTGTAGAGCTTGAAAAGATTACAAATCTGCAATCCATGACCGACAGAAGAGACTGCAGAGCCCAACAACAAGTAGAGAAACTCAGAAGACTGACAGACCATCTAATGCATCAGAGACTAAATAGATTTGGAAGTGGGAAACTAAAGCGGAGAAACTTTGCAAAAATAGCCAAAGCAAAGAAGAGCGAAGACCCTATGAACACCGTAACAATACCAAAGCCCATCCCTACTGTATGCAAACCCACCTGGAAGCAGCATATCATTCCGGAGGTGGTAGAAAATATACCAGGTATTGGAAACAAGAACAGCCAGACTGAAAAAGAAAGAAGAGACATAACCCTGAGGTACATAACGGAAAACTACCCAAGCATGGACTGGACCCATGCATACACCGACGGTTCTGTAACATACACAACACAGAACAGAGGGTCAGGGGTATTCCTGAGCCTACCAAATGGTACAAAAATAACACTGTCAGTGGCAACTGGAAAATTCTCAAGCAATTTCAGAGCGGAGGCAGAGGCACTGAGGGCTGCAGTAGAAGCAATGCTGACAGGCGAAAGCAATGAAAGCCAGATGGTCCTGTTTACAGATGCCCTGGCCGTAGTTACAGCACTAAAAAGCCAGAAAAATACTGAACTTAATGATTTAAGAGCAGTACTCTGTCAACTATGCCAGCAGTCCGCACCAAAAAGAGTAGTGGTACAGTGAGTTCCATCCCACTGTAACATCCAATGCAACGAGGAGGCAGACAGACTCGCAAAAGAAGGTGCAAGACTACCACAACCAGATTCTAGTGTGACCTACGAAGAGTCCAAAAGGCTTATTAGGGAAACAGAACATACTGGCTACACCAAAAACGATGCCTATTACCAGTTGAACAGAAGAGAGCAGGTCGTGGTCTTCAGACTCCGCACAGGCCACAACAGACTGAGGTACCACCTATTCAATAAAATGAAAAAATATGGCACTGACGAATGCACTTGTGGTACAGGGAAAATGACCGCTGAACATCTGCTGCAAAATTGCCCGACATACGAGGACCAGAGAAAGCACATGTGGCCAGTGGCAACACTAGACAAGCTCTATGTCAGTGTCGACAGCCTCAGGATGACAGCTGCTTTCTTCGAACAAATACAGGTTGACGTCTGACAGCGTACGAAGAAGAAGAAGAAGAAGAAGAAGTATACAGACTCTGCAGTCTTCTAAACCAGTATAAACATGTTAAGTTAAACTCTACAAAGAGCAGACATCTGCTGTGTAACAGGCATCCTGTAATGAGATAAACTGTAGCCCTATTCCCTATATAGAGTGACAAAAGTTACATTATGATGATGGCTGGTCTTGCCATAAATTTTTCTTATTAGCACCATCTTCATCACCCTTGTTATCACCACAACCGCAACATTATTATTCTTTACTTTAATTTAGATTTTTCTATATATAAGAAGTATGAGTTACAGAGTTGGTGCTCTGTCATTGGCCCTTTCAGCAATGAAAAGAATTGAGCACACATGAGGGCCTCCTGATTCAATGACGTTGGTTCTATGAGGCATCTTCCAATATTTATATTATTTGTTGAATACCTTTTAGTTAATAAACATATCTTCTTCTTCTTCTATGTTTGTTCTGAAACTCTAGCTACCAAGCCCTGAACAGGGCTTTGCAAGTAGCAGGATGGTGTCTGGAGAACGGAATGAGTTTTATTGCTAGTTTAGTTTCACTACGATATTTGCATCTTTCGGTCCGAGACATACGTCGTTGGCAGTAGTTATTTTCTTCTTGTCTCACTTTCTGCCAGGTTGTAGCCCAGTGTCATAGTAATTATTTGTCTTTCTTCTCTCTAGTGGCCAGAGTAACATTTTCCGGCAGGTCTCGTTTACTTTGTCTCTCCATCTTTTCCTCGGTCTACACCTCGCCCTTCTTCCTGATGTTCTCCTGTAGAAGGTTGCATGAAAATGTGGTCTGGTTGCATTCTTACAATGTGGCCAAACTAATTCATTCTCTGTTGCTCGATATACTGTAGGCAGGGAATTGTTCCAACCTTCTCTCAAAAATTCATAATTCTGATTCTGTCTCTTCTGGTGTTGTTAGCGACCTGTGAAAGGTCGCTTTTGTTCCTGGGCCTTATTCAATGCCTATGTCTGGCAGTGGTAGCACAAGGTTGGGATTCAGATACTATTTATCATCAGATTTTTTACTTGGAGGGAAATCTTGGAGTGTTTTAGTAGTGGCGACAGCTGGTAGGTGAAGTGTTTGCCCTTTGCATTCTTGTCTCTATTTCTCTGTCGACTCTGCTGTCCTCAGCAAAAACAGTAGTTAATAAAGATATATATTTCAAGATGGCACCGGACATGGTCGCAGTCGATTTCCCTCTTGATAAAACGGTGTTTTGTTTGTGTTTTCTATGATAACTCTCGGACTATTAACGTGATTCCTGGATATAAATGTGCCGACTTGTGAATTAAGCATACTAATGTGAAAGATGTGATGCAACGAAGTATATAACAGTGTATTTTTAGTCGTGAAAGGTAGACTAATGTGTACAGTTTCGATGAGACAAAGCGTGGCCGAAACTTGACCCGGTCAAAGGCTAGTGTCGCTCCGTGCTGTATCGTGAACCAGATAACGAAGCATGAACACTGAAACGAAGGAGGTCATCCTGACCTAGTCAAACATACGGTACTTCAAACTCAGATCTACATCTGTTGCATGTGCTGAAAATACACTTAACCGAGGAGGCATCGGAACTCACAAGTATACAATCAAGGCGGAAGACCAGAGGAAAGAGAGGTGGAAGAAGAATACACAAACAAATGCACTCAGAAACTGATACCTCAAAGCTCCACCCCAGCGATAAAAGAGAAGGGAAGGGCTACCGAGATAATGAGGCACACGCTGACACCATACTGTCTGCATCCGAACCCTTCACTAGCAGTCTTGACAATGTCTTGCCTCTAGAACATGTTGAGTCCGGACGAGAGAGTGAGGAAGATCCTGCGCACATCTCCCTCACTATAAACACATTGCGCAACTCACGACATCACCCTACAGATCACACCCTGACTAGCAGCTCGCAACTGGCAGGGCCCCCAAACTGCAGCGGCGGAACAGGCAGAAAACGATCACGAAAACTACCCATGACGCTTGCAACATGGAATGTCCGCACGCTACTGGACAACACCAAAGCAAACAGACCCGAACGACGGACAGCACTGATCGCCAGGGAACTGGCTAGATACAACATCTGCATAGTTGCCCTGAGCGAGACACGACTGGCAGAGGAAGGGCAGATCACAGAAGAAGGCGCTGGTTATACTTTCTTCTATAGCGGCCGCAGCAAAGAAGAACGCCGTGAAGCTGGAGTTGGCTTTGCCATCAAGACCAACATGGTCGACAAGCTCACAAGCATGCCCAGAGGAATTAATGACCGCCTGATTACACTGCGTCTCCCCCTAATAGGAGGGCGCCATGCAACACTCATCAGTGCATACGCACCCACAATGACAAATCCTCAGGAAACAAAAGATAAGTTTTATGAGGACCTTGAGGCGCTCATCGCTGCAGTCCCCAAATCTGACAAACTGGTCATCCTCGGTGATTTTAACGCTAGGGTTGGCACAGACCATACAGCCTGGGAGGGGGCCATTGGCAGACATGGTATCGGAAAATGCAATAGTAACGGACTGCTCCTTCTGAGAACATGTGCCGCAAATGAACTACTCATTACAAACACATCTTTCCGACTACCTGTCCGAAATAGAACCACATGGATGCACCCAAGGTCCCGCCACTGGCACCTCATTGACTATATTATCCTCAGACGTAGGGATCGAGCGGATGCTATGGTAACGAAGAGCATGTGTGGTGCAGAATGTTGGACCGACCATCGACTTCTCATTGCCAAGCTGAACTTCAAGATACAGCCCAAAATGCGCCCCCAGGGAAAGAAACCACCGAGGAGGCTAAATGTCTCTCAGCTGAAATACGAACCCACGAGAGGATGCTTCCAGGAAGAGCTTGAGGGTAGACTGTCTGAGCTTCGTTTTGAAAAGAACGACATCGAAAAGAACTGGGCATCATTCAGAAACACACTCTACGATACAGCTGTTAAACACATTGGCCCACTCACGCGCAAGCTTAAGGACTGGTTTGATGAGAACGATCTAGAAATACAGGGCCTTCTCGATGCAAAACATGAAGCGCACAGGGAATACCAGAGGGACACACCATCTCCGGCAGCAAAAGCTGCCTTTAATACTGCTCGCAAAGCTGTCCAGACCAGGCTTAGAGAGATGCAAGACTCCTGGCTCAGCAAAAGAGCTGACGAAATTGAGATGTTCGCCGAGCGTCATGACACCAAACGGTTTTACGAGGCACTGAAAGCTCTCTACGGCCCGCAGCCCTCTAGTAATACTCCAGTTCGCAGTGCGGATGGGGTACTGCTAACAGATAAGGTTCAGATTCTAGACAGATGGGCAGACCACTTCTGCAAAATACTAAACCACCCATCGTCCATAAATGAAGAGGCCATCCGGCGAATGCCGCAGGTGGAACTGAACCTGGCGTTGGATGAAGTCATTACTGAGGAGGAAGTCGACAGGGCAATCAGTTCACTATCTATAGGAAAAGCTCCAGGAGCTGATGCAATACCAGCAGAGGTATATAAGACAGCTGGCCCATCCCTCACCAGAAGGATCACTGAACTCTTTTGTCACATGTGGGCTGAAGGTAAAATTCCGCAGGAGCTAAAGGACGCCTCAATCGTTCACCTATACAAAAGAAAAGGCAATCGTCAGGAATGCGACAATCATCGTGGAATATCGCTACTCTCCGTAGCAGGCAAGATCCTAGCGCGCTTACTGCTAAACAGGCTCAACAAACACCTTGAACAAAGCCACCACCTCCCAGAAAGCCAATGTGGATTCAGAGCCGGAAGAGGAACAGTGGACATGATTTTTGCCGCTCGCCAAGTACAAGAGAAGTGTCGAGAGCAAAATCAGGCCTTGTACACCACATTTATTGATTTGACAAAGGCATTTGATACAGTAAACAGAGGAGGGCTGTGGATGATAATGTCCAAGTTTGGCTGCCCCAACAAGTTCATAACAATGGTGAAACAGCTACACGAAGGCATGTGTGCTCGTGTACTGGACAGCGGTGCAATCTCTAAAACGTTTCTAGTATCAAACGGAGTAAAACAAGGATGTGTACTCGCCCCGACTTTGTTCAGCATGATGTTCGCGGCCACGATGACAGACGCCTTCAGATCATTGGAGCTTGGAATACCCATAAAGTAACGCACAGATGGCAAGTTACTCAATTCCAGAAGAATGAAGGCCAAAACCAAAGTGGCTGGCGACATATTCAGGGAACTTGTATTTGCTGACGACTGCGCTCTAATGAGCAACTCATGCCGCATGCGAAAATTTTGGCCTGACCATAAATGCCAAAAAAACAGAGGTCATGTACCAACCAGCACCAGGCTGTACACAAAACCAGAGACTACAGTCAGCGGGCAGACGTTGAATGCCGTAGACAAATTCACATATCTGGGCAGCACGTTGTCGAGATCTGTCAGCCTAGACGATGAGGTGGCAAGCAGAATAGCAAAGGCCAGCACAGCCTTTGGTAGAATGCGCTCGATGGTCTGGGCACGTCGTGGTATCAGCGTCAAGACCAAACTCAAAGTCTACCGTGCAACCATCATTGCAACCCTACTATACGCTTGCGAAAGCTGGACTGTATACTCTGGACATGCAAGGAGTTTAAACCACTTCCACACAGGTTGCCTGAGGCGAATATTCCACATCCGATGGCAAGATCGTGTCACTGACATCGAGGTTCTCTCGACGGCTAACATGCCCAGCATCCATGCACTGCTAGAAAAAGCACGACTAGGATGGGCTGGACACCTCGTCCGTATATCAGTCGAGCGGCTCCCAAAGAAGCTTCTCTACGGCGAGCTGAGAGAGGGATGGCGCGAGAGAGGGCGCCCAAAGAAACGTTTTAAAGATGGTCTGAAGGACTCACTAAAAAGATGCCAGATAGACATCGACACCTGGGAATGTCTTGCGAAAAACAGATCTGACTGGAGAAGCGCAGTCAAATTGGGTGTAGCTGCCGGTGAAGATGACCGTGTTGTGAAATCCCAGAACAGACGCGAAACGCGGAAATCCCGAGCAGCGGGAACACCATCCCCTTCTATAAACCTCGTGTGCCCGATATGTAGCAGATGTTTTCGTGCTCGCATTGGCCTATTCAGCCACATGCGCATCCACACCCAACAGGGAAATCTGTGACAAGGATGATGTCGGCGGTCCTCGTCGACAACGATGGACAGCTATTATTATTATTTGAGAAAAGCAAGAGCGCAAACACAAGTTAAGAGACTTCAAAGACAGCTATCATGCAAATCTTTATTTTAATCAAGCACTAAAATAAAAATACAACTTGTTGAATGAGCACCAAGCAATTAATGGCAGTTTTACTTAGCAAATGAAGTGAATGCACACAATTGAAGGTATTAAAAAATAATGTATGTATGGTATTGATATGACTAATTGAATATGTTTAAGACAAGTTTCAAGTGTTCATTTTTTCCTTTAAAAAATGAATATTGGTGTTTTCTTCTTGAAAAACTTTGACAAAAAAAAAATGTATATTGGTGCTAGACTCTTGAATAACTTTGACAGACAAACAAGTAGTAAGTAATTGTTCTATTGCCTTCAAGAATAACAACATTTCAGTATTTTTATTTTAGTTTCAAACTTTGACAAATTTCTGAGAAATAATATTTGTATTAAACTGTTGTTAAGATTAATTTAATTAATTAATGTCTGTCTCAGACTATGAGTTAGTTCAATGTTAATATTTTACTTCAATGTGATAAGTTTTTAAAAAACAACAAACACAAAAATTAATGTGTTGGCTCATTGTGAGCGACATGGGATGACTCATCTCCAAAGTTGAGAGTACTGTAACATACAAAACATGTTTCTTCATTAATGTACAATGACCAGTAGTAAAGAACAACCCACAACAGATAAGTGCAATCATTATAAACTACCTATTGACTGAACCCTAGCAACGTCACCCAATGAGAACTAAACAAAAAAATGTATTCCTTTGTGTACATTTTTTGTCGCATACAATTTATTTTTGTTTTTGTTTTTTTTTGTTACAATTTTAAGGGCAACAAGAAACTCCCTCCACTTCAGCTAGTCTGCAGCCATCCCATGTACAGTGTACCTACAGTTCATCGCCAAATTGTCTTAGGTCGACCTTTCTTTCGCCTTTTCTCTGGGGTCCACACCAAGGCAGTTCTGGTGATTGTTACTTAATTATTTCTACTTTCTTCCTATTTCTACTTAATTCATACTTGGAATCCTGGTATTCAAACAGGCATGTTAATGTCTGTTGCCAGGTAACCGAAGTCTTCGGTTATGCGTAGTAGGCATTTTTAAACTTCCTACGGCTTACTAGGCCTGGGCGGAAGGTACAAGTAATTCGGGTAGATTTTAAACTAAAATTTTGCAATTCTGTCCGGGTAGCGACCGTTAGGTTTACTCTTATCGATTTCTACCTGTCAAGAATTTTTTAACGTCCTGTGACATAGATCTAGGTCATCATTAGCGCTTTCTATCTCAATATCTGATTGATTATCATCATAATCAGTCTAGCTTGCCAAATAAAACGGAACAGATTTCGTCTTGACAGCCCTGCTTCCTCACTATCAGATTAATCGCTAATTTTTTTTGTAAAAATGCACTGGTTTTTAACTTTCAAGCTGTTTTCTATACTGTCTCCTTGCATACAATTCAAACTGGAAGGAAACGATAGGCTTAGTAACCAAGAAACAATCGCAATGAGAACATGCAATTTTCAGCGGTATAGGATCTTAAGGGTTAAACTTCACTGTTTGCTACCAACCCTTGTACAGTACCTCAGCCATAGTTCATGCAAACTTCTGAAAACATTAGTAACTGACAGTTTCATGAAATTGTTTGCCAGAAAGGGGTACACAATTGTTGACTATCTTGTTTCAAAAGCAAAACTATCTTCAAAATACATTACAATAGACATATTTTGCATTTTCTAATTAATTTTAGTTTTAAAATTACTTCAATGCACTTCAGTTTTCAGGGGTAAAAAATGGGTAACAAAGAAATTGTGTTAGATAAATAATTGCACAAAATAATGAGCAGTCATACAATGCAGTTATGGACATGAGGGAAAAACAACTAGCACAAATTACAATTTATTTAGACATATTGACAAGTATGCTTGTTTCTGATGGTCCTTTATTTGTTGTTGCCATTTTGTTTGAATTCCTAAATTGTAGTCCCTTTTTAGTCGTAGGATGATATGACTGGAGTTGCAACCATCTACTGAGATTTTGGTTTTCATGACCTTGCATCATTGTTTTTTTCACTTCTTTGTAACAAGAGCTTATTTTCACCCAGTCTCAGCTGGCTCTTCAGGTTGCATCTCCACCTGCATTGATCTGCAGCTATGTCTTCCAAAGATGTCAGATCCACACCCAGGGCGTTCATGTTCTGCTTACATGTGCCTTTCAACCTCAGCTGTGGTTGGTCAGCTGCTCTTTTACCACACACCAGCTGCCCGTAGAGAATATCTTTGGGGATGCGATTGATTCTAAATGAATTCCTAAATGCATCCATTATTTCAGACAAATTAAATCGTCACCTGGAAAGGCCAGTTAATATCAAGAGTGTTTATTACCTCTTTCTTTTCTGTTGTTTTGAAATTTAATGTGTTTTGAAAACGTCACTGCCCTTGTCGCAATATTGTTTAAATTGATAATCAATACATGCAAAAGACATTTTAAAATCATTTACTAAAAAGTGGATGGTCATTATACAATTAAAACAACAAGCAATAAAGATTGCACATTTCTTCATATCACACACTGTTTTTGTACAAGTCTGGCAACACTTGACATAGGTTGCTAAATAAATACACAATAACTAGAGAGCTGTTAACAAATAAAAATAAACAAGTAAATATAAATGTGTATATTTCAGACTAGAAACTTTGTGTAAAATTAAAGTTTGTGAAATATTCTCTATAAATCAGAATTATGAACATTCAATGGTAATATCAAAAGCAATTGAGAAAAAAATTAGCAAAATGTCAAACATTTATAAAAGGATCAAAACAAATCCACTATTTAAAAATGACATTTGCTGATGTAATTTACTGAGGCATTACACAAGTGACTTGTAAGAAAAGCAAGATACGATATGTCATTTTACTATTGACATATAAGAGGGGAAATGGAGGTCAATGAACACATTGTAGAGAAAGAATAGATGGCTAGAGCAGACAGTCACACAGACAAAGGTCTAGTAGATGAGTAGAGAGGTTATCTGATGTTTTATGTTATCAGGGCAACCAGAAGGATTACATGAAGTGGTTACAAGAGCATTCTAAGCTTCAAATCTTGTAAAAATAAGCAAGAAAGATAGTTCTGTTTTGACAGAAGAATGCCATGGACAGCAAAGAAGACTACAGATGATGTTCTCAGGAAGTACAATTTACAAATACAATGGTATATCATAAGGTGGGATCAAGATGCTGAGCAGTGCATGCGCTGCAGTGGTCAGCGACTTATAGTTGAATACTAGCATCAGGGCTCGCAAACCAGAGCTGCCAAGACCCTTCTACACCTCGACGTGTTGATCCTGGATAAAAGACTGCAACAGGGCAGACAGGCTAAAGAGAATGGATCAAAGAGGGAAGCCTAACCCGGTACATAAAACGCCTGCTGAAGTCAGATGTGTTGGACCGAAAGGTGTAAATATCGCAGTCAAGCTCTAAACTATGAAACAGCAAATTCCGTTCTCCGGACAACATCCTGCTACTTGCAAAGCTGGTTACAATTGGCTAGCACTTATGTTAGACCACGTATCCCTCAGCCTGGGCTGGGTAAGGGAAGCTTGTTAAGGAGCTACGAGAAATGGTTATGGAAGTGGTTTCCAAACATTTTAGGTCCACGGCATCCTCACTGTACCAGCATTTGTGCACGCCATTCCAAGTCAGACTATAAACCTACTTAACACTTTCAGTGCACAGTTCATGAAAATATTGGAATGTTTCTCTGCACCCCTGTAAATCAGCCACGGCACTCTAGTGTGGCGCAGCACACAGTTTGGAAACCAATGGGTTATGAGAAGGTTCACTAAAATCCAGTTCTGTGAAATTTTAGTGGTGGAGTAGGGGAATACAGGAAGGTTTATTAACAACTAAGAGGGTATAAGGACCCTCATAGTTTGGGAACCCTGATTCAGACACTATTCTTAAATTTACTTCAATAAATTTGATGCTCAATTTATGTTTATATTATAAAAATTAAAGTTGGCTTTAATCTTTTACACATCTCCACGAATATTAACTGAGTTTTGATCTACGTTCACTTCAATCCTTATAAACGTGTCAAGCATCTTCTCAACACACAAGCCTTTTAACTCCTGCTTTGTGGACCACTATTGGGATTATGTGTCGTGCAACATCTTGTTTAGCGTAGGTCTTTACACTAGAATCAAGGACTTTTGGTAGAAGTCTTCGCAGAGTGCAGGCTGGCCGCATGATGTTTACTCTTAGTTCGTGTAGAGTAGCCATATTATTGCCAGATGCAGAATCGTTTTCAAGCAATTTCAGAAAAAATGCGTAGATTGAGAACTGCAAAAGGGCATGAAGACGAGAGTTCTAGGGAAAGACAAAATAATTAAATGTTACCCTCAGGACTTACATGTGTTCATAACAAATGGAACAACACAAAAAGAAATAAAATATTCCATTACAGCTTATATTCAGATTTGTTTTTTTAATTAACAGAAGTATTTCACATAGAAAAATACATGTCCAAATATGAAATGCTTAGTCACTTTACAAATTGCACATAAATGCATATAAATATATTAGGCTAGTCTGCATATTATTGATTGCAAAAATCGTAAATCTCACAAAGTCACTGATATCAAACTGGATGGGAATACATTACAGATGGTTGAACATTTCACCTACTTAGGCAACAAAATGGAACAGGACAGAGACATAGCAACTCTTCTTAAACTTCTTCCTTCGTACTCAATGTCTCGCTACCAAGCCCAGAAAAAGCTTTGGAAATAGCAAAATTTAGTCTGGAGAATGGAATGCATTGTGTCATAGTTTACAGCTTGACTGCGATATTTGCACCTTTTGGTCCGATACATTCGACTTCAGCTGACATTTTTTAGTACCGAGTTGCCTGTCCTCTTCGATCTCTTCTACTTAGCCAGTCTGCTCTGTTGCAGCCTGTTATTTAGGATCACTACGTGGAAGTGTAGAAGGGTCTTAGCAGCTCTGGTTCGCTGACCTGACGCTAGCAGTCAGCCATGGGTTGCTGACCACTGAAGCTTATGCGCTGCTCAGCATCTTGATACCAGACATATAAATTTAAATCTCTGTAAATAACATTGGCCTAATTTGCATTTAACCAATAAACAAGTATTTGGAAAATACTGAACAAATACATCAAACAATACTGAACAAATACATCAAACTAAGACTGCTCAACTTCAACACAAAATCAGTATTAACACATGGAAAATACTGAGCAAATACATCAAACTAAGGCTGCTCAACTTCAACACAATATCAGTATTACACATGGACATACTGAGCAAATACATCAAACTAAGACTGCTCAACTTCAACACAATATCAGTTTTTAACATTTGTATGCAAAACCTAGAAAATAACCAAAACTATAAAAAGGTTGAATTGCATTTGAAAAATGAACGTTTTAGAAAAATATTTCTGCCAAAGACAGATGTATCGAACTGAAAGGTGCAAATATCGCAGTCAAGCTGTAAAGTAGATCACAACGCATTGCATTCTCCAGACAGCAACAAAATGTTCAGTGTAAGCAATTATATGAAGACCAGGTAGCACCAGAAAGAGGAGCAGACCAAGAGAGACTACGCAGGACAATCACTAGAGAGACCACCATGATGAGCCTCAACAAACATACAGGAGCTTGGAATTGGCATCAGACTGAACTACCTGGAGTGCATTGAGTTCCGCCTTATGCACCGTGTTTGGCGCTCAAAGAGCCTTAGATAGTCTGCTGTAGGTGTAGTAAATAATTTTAAATTCTAATTACCCCAGGAAAGCAAAACCCTTAGAAAATGCAGGAGGAAGCAGACCCTTAAATAAAATGTATGCTGATGTACGATGCACTGGGTCGAACAGGCGCAAAATAAAAAACCACAGTGCCAACGCACACAGCCTTTGTGATTAGAGAAATAAGACGAACGCCAAAACAAATTTAAAAAATAATTAATTAGCAATTCATTTTTGATACAAAACAAATGACAGTTACTGATGTAAGATGCAAATAATATATACGGTATCTTATCTCCTTAGACTTTTATAGCACAGAACGTACAGTGATATAGAAAAAGTGAGAAGTTTATTACATTTATTGATAATTTTCTATGAGGAAGCCGCTATAAAGGCCAACTGTTTTATCCATTTTTACAATTGAAAATGTCCCCTTTTTTATATTTCAAAACTGTCAATTTTATGAAACGACCAGTCCTTGGAATGGATTGAAATTTGTTCGCATTCATTTTTTAGTTTCTTTTTTAGTTCTTAGTCGACCTGTACTTCTACAGGGGCAAAATACCCCTGTGCAGGTCTCAGGTCTGGTATGAGCTGGATGTTGCCGGGAGAAGGATCTCCTGCTTAGCGGGCTAGGCTTGAGCAGCTTAATACTCCGCCTGCGTTGGTTGTTAACATATGTGAGAGTTCATCTTAATAGACTCAAAACACTAGAGCAAAGTAGACCCTCAGCCTGTTAGGCGTCATCTATGCTGCTCTAAACAAACCACCTAACCATGGCCGGTGTTATGTCATGTCACACCAGTTAGTCGCCTCTTACGACATGCTCTCTGTGAGACAGTGGTGCTATTCTTGTCCTTGTCATACAGAAAGACCCCGGCAGACCACTCGGGGTCCACATCATTAAATGAGTTTATTTCACTACTGGAGTCTCACCACGCTTTTGTATGCCAGTGAGACGTGAGCTGTGTACAGCAGGCATGTTAGAAAAATAAAACCACTTCCATATAATTTGCCACCATTGATTGTTGAGAACACCGTGGCAGGATACGGTACCAGACACCGAGATTCTCACACAAAGGCCGAAAATGTCGAGCATACACACATTACTGCAGAAGATTCAAATTAAGTAGATCGGCCACTTCGTGCGCATGCCAGGCAGCCGCATTCTCAAACAACTAATGTATGGTGAGCTAAAAGAGGGCCTGCGTATGATCGGTGGACACAAGTAGCGCTTCAAAGATTCCCTCATAATATTTCTGACACGCTTCAAAATCGATGCACTCATGGGAATGCCATAAAACCACCACCAGAAGCGCCTCTATCGCTGAGAAGCGACTGGCCTCCGAGGCGCAGAGAAAACTTACTATGTGCAACGGCAAAATACCTGACATTCACATATTCAACTCTGGCCTTAAATGCTACATATGTGAAAGGGGTTTCTGCCCCAGATATTGGACTATACAGCACCTCTGGACTCACCGATTAGGTGCAAAAAAGGCGGAAAAGAGTCTTGATCAGTAATCCATGATTCAATAGCTATTGCCAGTTCATTGACCGCTTCATCTTTGACCCCTGGCGTGTATTACAATCCTCATCATCAAGTGGCGGTGCTGTCTCCGTTCAATTTGATCCGTCATCCCAGATCTTCTTTATCGGTCTTCCTCTGCCACTATTACTAACGATCTTTCATGCATTCACAAAGTTTTCCATGCCTTATTTTCTGATTATGTGTCCAATGAGCCATGTTTGTTATCTTGTTTAATATTGTTTTCAATTAACGTACCTTCATTTGTTATTTCAGTTATCCATAATATGCATAGCCTTCTTCTAAAGAACCATGTTTCTGTAGCGAACAAATGATTGCTCTGTATGTTTATTAATTGCCCAGGATTCACATCCATAAAACAGTATTGGTACTACATATTACTGCACAACTCTCCATTTCTCAATCACTTTCCCTTTCTGCCTCTCTAACTTTCATTTTTAGAGACTTGTTTATTAGTATCTTCTTCATCGTTCATTCTCAAACTATTCACTACCATGCCATGAAAAGGGTTTTGCAAGTAGCAGTATGTGTCCGGAGAACGGAATGGGTTGTGTCGTAGTTTACAGCATGCCAGCGATATTTGCACATTTCGATCGGACTTCAGCAGGCATTGTTGGGTAGCGGATTGGTCTTCCGTCTTCGATCCCTAATCCTTAGCCAGTCTGCTTTTATGCAGTTATCCAGGAACACCGCGTGCAGGTGTAGAAGAGTCTTAGCAGTACTGGTTCGCTGGCCTTAACGCTAGCTATCAGCTTTTGGCCGCTGATCATTGCAGTTTGTCTGCAGCTTCTTTGCCTTCGATATTGCAGGGGCAGAGAATCCACGGAATGCCCAACCTTATGTGTTCTGATGAGAGCTATGTCATGGAGTACATACATTGCTCTATTTGTGTTGTTTTAGCGCTATAAGTATAAATACCAACGAGGCATCAATCAGGAATACTATATTTTCTTTGTGGACATCTTCATCTTGGATTGCAAGCTCGGCAACGGACTCCAGTGCCTCTGCTTCGGCGCGGAAGAGAGAGTTAGAGAGAGAGAGAGAGAGAGAGAGAGTTAGAGAGAGAGAGAGAGAGAGTTAGAGAGAGAGAGAGTTAGAGAGAGAGAGAGAGAGAGAGTTAGAGAGAGAGAGAGTTAGAGAGAGAGTTAGAGAGAGAGTTAGAGAGAGAGAGAGAGAGAGAGAGTTAGAGAGAGAGAGAGAGAGAGAGAGTTAGAGAGAGAGAGTTAGAGAGAGAGAGTTAGAGAGAGAGAGTTAGAGAGAGAGTTAGAGAGAGAGAGAGTTAGAGAGAGAGAGTTAGAGAGAGAGAGAGTTAGAGAGAGAGTTAGAGAGAGAGAGAGTTAGAGAGAGAGTTAGAGAGAGAGAGAGGAGAGAGAGAGAGAGAGAGAGGAGAGAGAGAGAGAGAGAGAGAGAGAGAGAGAGAGAGAGAGAGAGAAGAGAGAGGAGAGAGAGAGAGAGAGAGAGAGAGTTAGAGAGAGAGAGTTAGAGAGAGAGAGTTAGAGAGAGAGTTAGAGAGAGAGAGAGAGAGAGAGAGAGAGAGAGAGAGAGAGAGAGAGAGAGAGATTTTTTTTCTAAGGCATACTACACAAACTAAGGCTGCTGCCTGTATGTGGAATAAGGTCTTGGTCAGCTCTGGTTCGCTGACATTAATTCAGGTAGACAGTTCGCTGGCTCCTCTCGGCTTATTTATTGTTCTCATTCCCTTCGACTCCAAAGAGAAATGAAACACGAATGAAGAAGGATTTAAAATATATTGGAGGATCAAGATGCGGTGCAGTGCATGAGCTGCAGGGGTCAACGACCTATAGCTGACTGCTAGCGTGCGGACTACCGAACCAGATCTTCCAAGACCCTTCTCCACCTTTACGTGGTTATCCTGGATAACAGACTGCAACAGCGCAGACTGGATACGGATAAGGAATCGAAGATAGAAGGCTAACCAGGTACTAAAATATGCCACGCTGAAGTCGGATGTGTTGGACCGAAACATGCAAATATCGTGGTCAAGCGGTCAACAACGGCACAACGCATTTCGTTCTCGGGACAACATCCTACTACTTGGACAGATTTTTTCAGAGCTTGGCAGTGGGAGACGGAGAACGAAGAAGAACATGTGTTGTTATTGCTAATGCCATTTTAGTCAGAGACTGGTGGATGCTTAGAATACATTGACACATAAATAGTGGAAGCAGGGACAATTAATGCTTTCAAGAATAGATTGGATGCGCATAGTTTTCAAAGCAAGGAAATGTAAATGAAACTCCGCAGTCTTCTAAACCAGCATAAAGACGTTTAAGTTTAGTTAAGAGAAGTAGAGGCAGACAATTCACCCACGAAATAAAGAGTTAGATTGGTCAATTAACCTCTTCGTCACTTTACACACGCACGCACGCACACACACACACACACACACACAGAGAGAGAGAGAGAGAGAGAGAGAGAGAGAGAGAGAATGATCACCTTTGCGTCTCCGCGGTGTGCAATGACGTCGACTTAACAGAACATAACAGAGAGCTAGATACAAAAATGAAGTAAACATGGAAGGCGTAGACATAGACGGAATGGATGACCGAATACAGGATGGCATGATGTGTATTTGTTGAGATCCTTGCTTTACGTGGAGCTGAACGATTTTGATTTGACTGGAGTGAATTTATGTAAAGGTATTAAAGTCTGGCAGTTTCATATCAATCCTGAGGTACACACTTTAATCATTTTTAGGGTTTGGTGAATCATATGTATCCAGATCCCACCTGACGTCCGCGATTGTGCTACATGGAAACCTGTGTCAAAGTAGTATGGCAAACGAGTTGGGGATTGACACTGTAATCCCCATAGTAATGAGCTCACTGAGGAGCTGCACATTGCACTACAGTCAGTATGGCTCAGGCCCACCTTCTCTATAAGCTTCAGGATGTAAGAAGAGCCAATTTAAAACGCTATAAAAGAAACATCGTCAACAGTTAGGTTAACTCAGACCCCACATAGATAAAGGCAGAGACCGAAAGGATAAGCAGCATATTTTGACAATGGAAGGGAACACGAAGCATGAGAAGAAACGCCGGGTTTATGAGGGAAACAGATGCGACTATTTGAGAACGAACGAAGAAGAAGAATGTTGACTCAAGAACGAGTGACTTCCACAGCATGATCATAACGGGCCGCAGGATTTGATATTGGGATTCCGCATGCTGCTTTTTCAATAGTTGCAAAAGAGAACTCTTTTGTTGAAAATACCATTCGAATATAACATCCGGTATTGTAAGCGAAAGAGCAACATACACAATATGCCGTTGTCCTCAATGGACTAAGGTCAGTAAACTTTGTAGTCACTGTTTTCATGGGAACCCGTGTGATGAGCGACTTTTCTCACGACTCTCTGCTAAAGAGAGAAAATGGAAACGAAAATCCCCTGCGTACAAGACGTGACATTGATTTCGAACTCGACCCACGTCTGTCAAATGTTTCTGCTTCTCTTACACAATTCGGACGGCAGCAGCAACAACAAAGTTTACAAAGTCAAACACAAACTGGTCAGTCATTTAGATAGTTAAGATAGCAGGACCTGAAGTTGCTAGAATATTCGGGTCAGATTTGCTTATTATTAATAAATATTATTATATTATGTAACGTATCATCATGCTTTACTAATTTAATAATACAATGATTGAATGTTGTAATGTTAGGTATATTTTTATTAATATTACTAATAGTTATTAGTAAAGTAATATTATTACTAGTAATTTGTCACTAATTACTATAAAATATATTATAATAAAACATAAAATATACTATTAGTATTATATAGAACCTGGCAGTAATTAGTGTAATTGTAATAATATTGCTGCATTGCATGATTACAATGCCAATATTATTAATATTAAGTTTAATTCTGAATAAATGTAGACTGTCACACATGCAATTAAGCTAACTGCTGTTTTCTTACACATATCTCGTGGTCCTTATTAGGAAAAAACAAATGAAAAAAATGTAAAAGTTTATTAAGGTTGAGTTTAATCAAAATTTTAAAATGAGTATGGTAAGATACCGCACCGAGACGAGAACACAAACAAAACCTACAATACGACCAATAGGCTTTCATCAGGGATAACAAATAACAACAATCCTGAACTAACAAATCAACATATAAGGAAAAAATGGTCTACTATCTTATAGTAGAGCCAGTCTGTCTGAGCGACCGGTTTGGTCAGATGCTTGACTGAATATGAAGGAGAGCAGTCAAATAAGGTGGCCATTTTATCACTGAGAGACCCTCTAAATAATTGTCAGGCCTCAGGGAGCACTTGCATAACATCTTTTATATACACAGTGCGTAGTGCACTAGCATGATCAGTAAGTTGTAAATTTTAATAAACTAACTAGCATTCATCTGTGGAAACTCCACAGAAACAAAAAAGAATGAAATAATTTTAAATCTAAAAATCAACAATAACCTGAGTGGTCTGCCGGGGTCTTTGTGTATGACAAGGACAAGAATAGCATCACTGCCTCACAGAGAGCATATCGTAAGAGGCGACTAACTGTGTGACATGGCATAACACCGGCCATGGTAAGGTGGTTTGTTTAGAGCAGCATAGATGGCGCCTAACAGACTGCAGGTCTACTTTGCTCTAGTGTTTTGAGTCTATTAAGGTGAACTCGCACATCAGTTAACCACCCAACGACGCAGAGTATTAAGCTGCTCACGCCTAGCCCACTAAGCAGGAAATCCTTCTCCTGGCTATATCCAGCTCATACCAGAGCTGGGACCAGCACAGCGGCATCTGACCCTGTAGAAGTACAGATTGACTAAGAACTAAGAAATCATCAATAAAGTCTGAAGATAAGAAATAGAAGCCCCTATGTTGTTCAAAATGAAAAGTTAGAGATAATTATGAATGTAGTTATTTATAAACCCCGTTCATCTCAACTGTGTCCTCATCCTTAAACCTTCTATCTATTTCCACCTCAACCAAACCATCCTTCATGTCAATCTCTTCCCCCCTCAATCCAGCTATTTGTTTCCTTATCAACCCACCCATATCTTTCAACCATCAAACCTGACAATATCTTCTCCCTCACTCCAACCTGCTTATCTCCTCAGCCACTCAACCCATCAATCTTTTTCACCCGTTGGCCTGCCCATCGTGTCCCCCCGATCCCTTAAACCTGCACACTTCTTCATCACAAAACTCACCCATCTCTCAACCCAACCAACCCATCTCATTCTCTTCTTCCCCAGACACACACTCCTCCCATAGATCTTTTAATTTATGCAGAATACCAAACATTTGATTTTTCATTTGCACAAATTCAGTCATGGCTAACCATTATCCAATCCAACAAAATATAACGTAATGATCTAGCAATAATAATTGTCTTTATACCTCTCTAAATTCTGAAAGTCAATGCATTTTGTAACAACTCATATACCGTCATTTATCAGTCAATGATCATGATATGTAATTCCCTTATTTCATCCTTTTTATTTTGATGATGTCATAACCAATCAAATCTTCACAGATTTTCTGGACAGAAGTTAAAGAAATAATATCATTAGATAATTCTTGTCATTGTTCTCTTGACTTATTTTTAATTATAGCATAATCAACAGACATTTTATTTTGACAACTTTGAATAGTAAAGCTATGACTTACTTTCTGTGTCCAAGCACCGTGTTATATATCTTGCATCCAGTCTTCAGTGACATGGATTGCCTTGTCGTTTGCCTCCAGCATGTCACACTTATTGCATGTTTCCTGGAGGTTGGGGCAGGTCATCAGGTGGTCTTGGTCCTGTATTGCGCCGCAATCACATGTGTCATCATCTGTGTATCCCCATGGCTTCATATTCCTTTTGCACCATGATACACTAGTTCAGAGTCTGTTCAGCGACTTCCATGCTGTGTATGGTAGATGATGTCCAGGAGCAGGTTCCTCCCGAAGTTCCATCTCTGGGGCCTGCACCAATTCGTGCCACCTCTTGATACAGCGACTTTCAGGGTTTGCATGTATGGGGTTTGTTGTTTTTAGAAAGCTATGTCTGGATTTGAGTCTTTTGTTTTGTACCTGATGTCCAAACATTGGGTGCCTTGGGTTGTGCTCCTGTTTTTCTCGTTCGATTTCTGCTGCTACGCTTCTTCAGATCTCAGGGGGTGCTATGCCAATTATGGGGTATATTTTATCAATGGGGGTCGGTTTTAGGCACCCTGGTACTATCCGACCCGCCTCATTTATTGCTGTATCAACTAGTTTCACATGAGCAGAGTTTTTCCAGACTGACGCAGCGTATTCAGCTACAGAGAAACACAAGGCAAGTGTAGGTGTCCGAAGGACTGATGGCTGTGCCCCCCCATATTGTGCCGGTCAGTTTTCTGATGATATTAGTAAAGCTATTGAAAATAATAGATGAAAATAGTATGAATAGAAACTATAGCATGTTAAATTGTCCTCTCTACATGGCGGATTGGTCTGCTCACAACTGTGAGCTCATTTTAAAATGAATAAAAAAACCAAAACTTATTTTATTAAAGGAAAATCTCTCCTGAAATCCCTATAAACTTTTCACTGAACCCTAGAGTTCAACAGAACACCAATTTGCAACCCATGCTTAATTTTATATAGATCCTCATACCAGCAGTGACCAAATAGAGGCTTGATTCTTGATTCTAGGAACCAACATCATCACACAGGGGACATTCCCATAAAGGACCCGTTCTCCGTCCAAGCAGCCAGCCAAACGTATATATACACTCAGAGTCCCAGTTAGGTGTTGATTTCGTGTTCTTCGGATCTTTCCAGACAGAACATACTTTCTCCCCTAGTCACTTCCAAATCTATCATCCTCTACACATAAGCATTTTCGCGACCTTCTGTCTCTTCATCATTCTGTAGAGTGCCCATGACTGCCCTTATCAACCTAACCCTATCTCTCGTCATCAGCGCGTCATTCACCACAACTTGACCCGCCACTGCATCAGCTCTTTTGTTGCCCCAGACTCCTGCATGTCCCGGGCAGTAGCTCAATTAGAGGCTGCTGATTCTTAATATACCTTGTGTGGATCCCAGGGCTTTGTACTGTGAAGGAGAGAATATACGATGTGCGTTCAACTCTAACTGGGACTTTTTTTAATCATCATCATGTAGCATGTCCTTTGTAGAACGTCGCTCCCATCACAGTCTGTCTGAAAGAAACTCGTTCCCTTGCCAAAACACCAGCCTCTGCCACAGTCATACTCAGGCATTCCTGGATATCTTGGTGCCATCGTCTTCTTGGTCTACCCCTTCCTCTTTTGCCTGGCACCATACCTTCCATCACCGTTCTCTCAAGACCATTGTGTCTCTTGATATGACCAAAGTACTTGCATTGCTAGCCAAAATGGAATTGATAAACCAGTTCTCTTCTATGCTCAACTCTTGCAGAATGTCTGCATTTGTTTTTTTCTTTGTCCGTGGTATTCTGAGGATCTTTCTGTAACATTTTGACTCGAAGGATTCGATTTTTTGTCTAGAAGTTTTGGTAATCGTCCATGATTCACAGCCATAAGCTGCCACAGGAAAAACACATGCTCTCAAGACTTTTACTTTTATAATTTTGTTGATGCCCTGCCATAATTTCTTCAGGCTGTTCAGTCTCTGTATTGCCATAGCTAGTCTTCTTCTGATTTCTTTCGAGCAGTCACCATTTTTGTCAATTCTGGAGCCCAGATATTCAAAATGTGTGACCTGATCTATTTCCTCACCACCCACTGTAAATTTATGTTGACATTGTGTTTTGTCGGTGGTCATTATCTTTGTTCTATTTATGTTTATGAACAGGTTTTGATCTTTACTATGTCCATTAACGGCTGAAAGTAGCTGCTCTAGCCCTTCTGCACTTCTTGATAGTACCACTGTGTCATCTGCGTATCGTAACTCTGGAATCTCGTACCCCCCAATCATAAATGGGTCAAAACTTTCAATGTTCACATCTTCTCGAACATTTCTCATTATACATTCCGCATATATGTTGTACAGATAAGGTGAGAGGATACATCCCTGTTGGACTCCCTTTTGTACTGCAAACCAATCCGATGTTTGCCCAGATACTCGGACAGTTGCTTGTTGATCTTGGTGTAATGTTTCATTGAGATGGACTATGTGCAAAGGAAACCCCATTTCCTTCATGATTCTCCATAGATTTTGATGTTTTACCGTGTCGAAGGCCTTAGTGTAATCAATGAAACATGTGTACAGGTCTACATTAAACTCTCTACATTTTTCATAGATATTCCTTAAATTGAATATGTGGTCCCGGGTCCCTCTGTCTTTCCTAAAACCTGCCTGGACTACGGGAATTTCAGATTCAAACCTTTTCTCTATCCTTCTTAACAGGATTCACAAGAGTATCTTGCTAGCGTGGCTGATCAGCGCGATAGTTTGGTAGTTCGTGCACAGCTTCAGGTTGCCTTTTTTGGGGAGGGGAATATAAATTGAATTTTTCCATGCTTCTGGCCACTCTGCGCTGTGCCATATCTGTTTACACAGCTTGTGATAGACTTGAGCACATGCCTCCCCTCCTGCTTGTATTAGCTCTGCTGGGATATCATCGCATCCTGGGGACTTTCCCTTTTTCAGGCTTTTAATTGCATAGCGTACTTCTTACAATGTTGGTTCAGGTTCTTTCTCTTCCTTTGGTAGGATTGTAACTGAGCACTTTGTGCTATCTCCATACATGGTTCTGCAGTACTCTCTCCATCTGTTCAGTATGTCCTTGGTTTCTGTTAATGTGTTATCCTCTTTGTCATTTATGACCTGTGGAACCGGACGGAACTCCCTTGTCAGTGTTCTTATTGCTTTAAATGCATCTCTCTCTCGGCCTTGTTGCTGTAGGTTTTCTATATCCTTACACATTTCTACTATGTATCTTCTTTTATCTTTTCTTATTTCTCTTCTAACTTTTCTTGCACAGTTTTTATATGCTGTGTTGGTACCCTTACTTCCCATTTGTTTTAATTGTTGCCTTTCTGCAATGAATTTCTGTATTTCCTCTGTTATATAGCTCTGTGTCTTGTGCGACATCTTGGGAATCATTTCTTGCTCTGTCTAGATCATTTTTATAAGGAAACATTTTTTTCAAGTAGTTGTTGTTTAATGCCCACAATGAGTAAGTTTACTCTTTTGTGCGCCCTGTAAAGGGTGTTAAGTGGCAGGCTGTAGTAGCTTTCTGAGTGTACTGATGGTGGACCATTGTCCTCCAGGCAGTTGGGCTATACTTGGCTTCATCTGCGTAACGCTCACTACTACGGGGATCATGACGATCAACATCTTGTCAGCCAGACGGCCTTGAAAACAGCTGTTTCCAGGGGAAAGAGAGATAGTGGTCTTGGTCAGTATATTGTGTCTGATCCTGATGCAATGTCCTAGTCAGTATGTTATGCCTGATCGGACTAGCGTCTGTCCCCTTTTCAAGTAGTCAAAATACCATTTAAATTTTGGTATAGTCTCCTGCAATGTTTATACACCTATCCCAGTGTTTAAGTAATGCTTGTAAAGCTTCAGTGTAGAAAGATTTGTCAGTATGTCTGAACCAATCCAGGACAGCCTGTTTCACTTCGTCATCAGTGCTGAAATGCTGACCTCTCAGAAATTTGTTTAGGGGTCCAAACAGGTGGAAATTGCTTGCAGCTAGGTCTGGGCTGTAAGGGGGATGTGACAATACGTCCCAGCTTAGTTGCTGCAGATGGCACATTGAACAGTGAGCCAGCCATATGAGGTTGATCATTATTTTGCATGATCAGGATGCCCTTTGTGATATATGACTGTTTTTTTCCACAGACAGTTATGCAGATCATTCAAAATACATATGTACTATTCACTGTTGATAGTGGCATGATAGGTAGAAAATCAACATAAATAATGCCTAGTTTGTCCCAGAATACACTCGCCATCACTTTTCCTGTAGATGCAATTGTCCTAAATTTGTTGGGTGGTGGTGATTATGTATGCTTCCACTGCTTGGATGCTTGTTTACACCATTCAAATGTCTTACTGCAGCTGAGTGTCTTATCACCATATTGTGATTGCAGTCTTCTGTAAATTTTTGCAGGTTTCACGCCTTCTTTCACAAGAAACTTCATCGCAGCACTAACATGCAAGCACTAACATTGTTGTCTGCTATTTTTATTTCTCTGTCACTTGACTAGCCCATGGCAGATGGGCTATATAGCAGTAATAGGATACAAGTGCTCCCAATTAATGATGCTAGTTCCAGCATGCTATAACCTATTCAGGTAGAACTAGAACAAAAAGTCCCTGTTTGATTTGAATGCCCCTCGTACACGCTCCTCTCTACTATGCATGACAAAATGTAAATAAAGAAGGTTGTGAATGATACTGGCAACATCATCATGCAAAACAAAGCGATGCAGAAACCATTGCTGCAATAGCACATAACTAGTTTGCTTTATGGAATCCAACTTTAATGGTGGCCCATATGCTGATAATGGAGTGAGAAATTCACACTTTATTTAGATTTTTTGTAACCTGCTTTATAACTGATTAATCCATTATATTTTGAAAGTACTATAAAATCTAGTGCAAACATTTGTTTCAAAATGTGACATTAATTTGTATCAAATGTAACATTTATTTGTGCCAAATGTAACATTAATTTATTTCAAACTTTTCAGACCAAGTGAAAAAATTGGCTGGTCTTAGTATAGGCTTCTGTGGGTAAATATACTCTGTATAGTCCTTTATTTAATCACTTTGTTAGAAAGGATGCTTATTACATTATTCAAGGTGTGAGCAGTAGAATTAGTGTACATTGTCAGAAATCCAAAATCATTTTCATCAAATGACTCGTGCTGAGAAACATTGATTTACTTTAATGAGAGTGGAAAAAAACTCACCCGGACTTGATTGATGTTACAACTAATTAGATCAACGCAGGTGCAAATTTCAAGAGGAAATCATGATTGTTTATTACATGAATTAATGTTGATGACTACTTACTTACTTAGTCGCTCGTCTTCTAACATGAGGTGTAGAGGTTTGCCAGAGAGAACGCCATACTGCTCCATCCGCCGTCTTTCTCCTGCCCTCTTTTCAATTCAGTCCCCTGTCACTTAGGGACTGTCGTATGTTGTCTACCCAACGTACTTTTGGACGTCCTGTGGGTCTGCGTCCTTGACTTTTCACCTCTCATGATTGCCTTGGTATCTGATCCTCCCCCATTCTACAGACATAGCTAAACCGCTGTAGTTGTTCTGCTCCCCTCGTGTCTTCAGGGGGTTGACTTAGAGATTGCTACGTATTGTCTGGTTACGGATCTTGTCCCTTTTCGTCAGTGGACCTGCTTTTCTTAGGTACCTCATTTCAGAAGTTTGTAGTTGCCTTTCTTGGGCTGTCATTGCCCATGACTCACATCCATATGTCAAGACAGGCACATGGGTCGAGTGGTGTACATACATCTTTGTTTTTCTGCTAATTTCTCATTTGCTGAGGAATCCACTGTTTATTGCATGGAAAAGTCTACCAGCTGCTGCCTTTCGTACAATTAACTTTTCTTTGATTCCTCCCCTGCTGTTTATTACCACTCCTAGATATTTGAAGTGACTGAGCTGCTCCATGGCTATGTTCCCAGGATTATTTGATGTCACTTCTCATCTCTTGCAATCACCATGGTTATTGTTTTGGAGTTGCTGATGTGCATTCCTCTCTTCTTCAAATTTATTTCCCAAATCTGTAAGTTGATCTGGAGATGTGCCTCTGATTTCGTGACCAGGATCAAGCCATCTGCAAATGCCAGCCTCTGATACATAACTTTGTCTCATCTTCCAGTACCATACTTCATACTTTTTTGTCTGTTTCTTGCAGGCTTTGATGAACGTAGAAGAAGAAGATAATGGCCTTTATTATCCAACCAAATAGTTAAAGGCTGCTACTTCTATCTGGCTAAATAGTTAATAAGCCTCTATTTATTTTCAGCCAAATAGTTAATGATCTATACTTTTATCCAACCAAATAGTTAATAGCTTCTAATCATATCCAGGCAAGGGGTCGGGGTGGCCTAGTGGTTACGTGGCACGGCTCACAACCGGAAGGTGCTGGGTTCGATCCCCATCACAGCACCGGCCGTTACCCCGGGGAAGCAAACCCTTAGAAAATGCAAGAGGAAGCAGAACCTTTCATAAAATGCATGCTGAAGTCGGATGCACTAGGCCGACAGGCGCAAAATAAAAGCCACAGTGCAACGCACACCGTCTTAGGGATAAGAGAAATAAGGTGAACGCCAAAAAAAAAAAAAAATAATAATATCCAGGCAAATAGTTAATGATCTATACTTTTATCTAACCAAATAGTTAATAGCTTCTAATCATATCCAGGCAAATAGTTAATGATCTATACTTTTATCCAACCAAATAGTTAATAGCTTCTAATCATATCCAGGCAAATAGTTAATGATCTATACTTTTATCTAACCAAATAGTTAATAGCTTCTAATCATATCCCGAGTGGTCCGGCGGGGACTTTGTGTATGACAAAGACAAGAATAGTATCACTGCCCCACAGAGAGCATGTCGTAAGAGGAGACTAACTGTGTGACATGGTATAACACCGGCCATGGTTAGGCGGTTTGTTTAGAGCAGCATAGATGACGCCTAACAGGCTGTGGGTCTACTTTGCTCTAGTGTTTGGGTCTATTAAGATGGACTCGCACATCAGTTAACCACCCTCCGTGGCACTTTTCCCAACGTAGCGGAGTAATAAGCTGCTCGAGCCTAGCTCGCTAAGCAGGAAATCGTCCTCTCGGCTACATCCAGCTCATACCAGGGCAGGGACCTGCACAGGGGCATCTGCCACTGTACAAGTACAGGACGTCTAAGAACTAAGAAGAATCATATCCAACGAAATAGTTAATGGTCTCTACTTTTATCCAACCAAATAGTAAATAACTTCTAATCATGTCCAACCAAATAATTAATGGTGTATACTTTTATCTGACCAAAAAGTTAATGGTCTTTACTTTTATCCAACCAAATAGTTAATAGCTTCTAATTATATCCGGCTAAATAGTTAATGATCTCTATTTGTATTCTGCTGAATAGTAAAAAGCCTAATTCAGTGCATTCCTACTGGGATGGAAAGAACGTAATGGTATTAAGGATCATTTGTCAGATTGCTGTGACAATGACGATTCTTTTCAACTTTCTCTACAGCATATTTGCTGAGCAGTTACTGTCTCATCCATGTATTGTCTTACGTCGGCAATGTCAGGTATGTATGTTGAATTGTTGTATTATTTTCTGAACTGAACATTTTAACTGAACGAGAACAGGGTGAGGAAATAAAACTTGACAAAGAACAGTGGAAGATGAGGCTAGGGCAACCTGAAGTCTCATGTACGAAGCTGAAGAAGAGGATCAGAAATGGGAGTTGATAAAGAACATCTGTTGCAGGACTGTGTTCCAAGTGGAGCCGGAAGAAATGAGTCACATCCTGACTATGGGAAATTCATGAACAGATAAGGGTGTGACCATGAAGAAAATTGACAGAAGTATCTGAATGGCAATTCAAGTTGAGGAAAATTATCTTGCACGATTTCTTTTTCAGATGTTACAACAAATAGGTATAAAGAGACCAATCATTAAGTTAATCCAGAACCTTTATGAAAATCAATAGGTGATTATTTCAATCAAAGGACTGACCGATCCAGTTTCAATAAGACAGGGCTGCTTGATTTCACCGATTATCTTAATTCTGAAATGATGATGGAAAAAGTTGTTTGGAGTTGAAATATGGGTGTCAAATTCAGCAGTATGAAAGTTCTTCTTCTTTTGTCATTTCACTTTCTGCTGGTTTGTAGCCCAGTGTTGTGGTATGTATTTGTCTTTCCCCTTTCACGTGCCTCCAGTGACACTTATCCATACTTTGCGGCGGGTCTCGTTAATGCCATCAAATTTGCTGATGATTGAGCCATAGTCGGAAAACCAGAAGCAACATTGCAAAGGCTGCTTGAAAAAATTAACAGCAGAGCCAAAGATTTGGCATGAAAATTAACACGCTGAAGACAAAGACTAGGGTAATAGGCAAGCAACATAGGCCAATGAATATAATCATCAATAGAAAGATAATCGAACAAGTACAGGTCTAGGACAAATCATAACAGAAGACGCCCGCGATGAAACTGAACTTAGAACATTTGTTGCGTTGGCTGAAAAGAGTTTGAAGAGAAAAAAGGAATTGCTAACCTCAAAGAATATCAGGAGAGATTTGAGGAAAGGTGTAATCGTTACTCATGTATGGTCAATTGGGAAAAGAGCAGCAAAGATGGCGCCGTGCCGGCTGCGGGTCTAACTCTGGTGTTTTAATACATTATATACACGGATATGCCTGGAATTCACACTAGTTGACGATTTACACTTGTGTTCACGAAATGGTATCGTTATTTTCCATTTGGACTAGTTAATTCGTTTTTTTTTGGTGTTTTCTTCTGTGCGATTATCCTGGAATGGACATCGAGTATATAAATTAACATTACGCTTACACCTGTGTTGTATTTTCACAGTCTAGTGCCACAGCTGATTGTGAGATTGGCGCCCTTTACTCTAGCTGCAGACAGTCTGTTTTGATGTGACTGAAATTTAGACACGACTATAATGGACTAGAACACAGCCCAGGAGAGGTGCCCAACACATGATTCACACACTGAGTGATGTCCCTACGACACACAACGATAGATGTTATTCACCTCAGCTGCCTTGCAGGATGCCTGATTACAGGAAAGGCTTCGATAGTAAATCCTGAGGAAAAATCTGCATCCTGTGCTACAAGGGGCTTGTCATAAGTCTTTACCCTGACTATGAAGGAGAAGGAGGAGAGAGTTGAAATTTGGCACATATGTAGCTCATTCAATTTGTACTGGACTTGAGAAGTATGAATTTCCCTCCTTGATGGGTTTACCCAGTATGGTGCATGGTGCAACACACCTTATTGACCGGATCTGCTACTCTAACGGTTTGTCAGAACAATGGAGAAATCAGAGACCAGAACTGTGATAAAATTCTTGATGATGCAGGGAAAAACACCTACAGGAATACACAGGGAGATGGAACCAGTGTTTGAGGAATTCTGTCCTTCGTATGCTTCTGTAAAAAACTGGTGTAGGCAATTTAAGTGAGGCCGTTCCCATGTTGCTGATCTTCCAAGATCAGAAAGACCATCTTCAGAGTTCAATGATGAAAATGCTGCAAGAGTGAAGAAAATCATTGACGAGGACACGAAAATGACAATTGCAGAGAAATCTAGGTCAGCAAAACTGAATGAAAGTACAGTTTTACACAACAGACTGAACATGAGAAAAGTGTGTGCCCGCTGGGTCCCGAACAGAAACAAAAGAGGGTTGATTGTTATGACCTGTTGCTCAAAATGTGTCGGTCGAAAAACATGTTGCCGACCATAGTGACAGTAGATGAGACTTGGGTCTACCATTATGACCCAGAGCCCAAAATGTCCAGCATACAGTGGAAAACCCTGGGCTCACCAACACATGTCAAGCCAAGAGCACATAAATCTTCAAGAAAAGTTATACTGACTGTTATTTGGGATGTTAAAGGCATCATATTGAAAGATGACCGGTCCCATAGCAACACAGTTAATGGGCAATATTATGCAGATCTCCTTATCAAACTAAGAAAGACTGACCAGAAACGAGGGCTAGCACGCACTCAAATTCTGCCTTTGCTTCAAGACAACTCGCCCTCGCATAAAGCAAGGCTTGTGCTGCAAGCAGCCACTGATTTGAATATTGAAATTCTTCCACACTCACCATATTCTCCGGCTTTAGCTCTATCAGACTTTTTTCTTTTCCCAAAACGTAAGAACAGCTGAAAGGAAATCATTTTGGCAGTGACGAAGATGTAATACTGGCTTGTGATGACTGGTTTAGTTCGAAAAATAGATTACTTTATTCTGAAGGTCTTTTCAAGGTTACACAGAGATGACAGAAATGTATACATTTAGGTGGTGGCTATATTAAGAAGGAATAAGCACTGTGCCAAATTTAAACTTTCTCTTCCTACTCCTTCATGGTCATGGTAAAGACTTATGACAAGCCCCTTGTATCTCCGGTCGTCTCGATAAAATTTTGCCACTGGGCAAAGGTAGCTCAGGACCAGAGAGTGAGGTTAACAAAAGGTGAAGTTTCTTTCTCACTTTAATCCAAATTACAGCGCAAGTCACCCATTTCAGTTAACACAGCAATAGAAAAGACATGGCTGAACAAAGAGAGTGGTCTTCATCACATGTGATGGATGAACATCATCATATGGCCAATTGTACTTGTGTGGGGTCCAAACATGGATCCAGGGGAGAAGATGAAGGGGGCGACCAAGACTCACCTTTACATCTCAGGCATACAGAGACATTAAAGTACGAACCTATGCTGAAATGAAGAGATATGCTCAGACAACCTTGCAACCAGTCTTAGGGCTGATCAAATAGATGATGACGATACTTCTTTGGGTCTGTGAGCCAATTACTTCCGATTTCAGCATGTATGCTTTTATTAATCTAGTCTGTCCGCAGCTTTCCTGCAGAGAGACAGGTTTGTGTATCTTCTCCAACCCTCCACAATTCAACCTGTATGGTTTGGAGTAACTTGCTGATAGGTACATGTGCCATAATTCATGGGAGCATAAGAGCATACAAATTCATCTACCATGATGTAGTAGAGACAGGAGAGAAAAACAATACTGAAACATGACACTTCTTGAAGTGTACCCTGCAGGCAGACTGAGAACAGTCTTCTTTTTGTGGTCACATTGTAGATGTTTACACTGTCAGGCAAGTTTCCACGATGAACTCGACTGTTGACTGTCAATTGTTAAGACATATCGGCTTGACAGAAAACGTATTGAAATCAAATGTGCAGACCCACAGAACTAACAGAACTAATACAAACAACGGTACAACATAATTTCAATTGGTTACACATGTAAGGGAATCGCTCTACGTTGGACCACAGACTTAACGAAGCAGCTCAATATATTTTCATTTGGTTTGTTGAGAGCAGCATAGATGGTGCCTAACAGGCTGCGAGTCTACTTTGCTCTAGTGTTTGAGTCTATTAAGATGGACTCGCACATTGGTTAACCACCCTACACGGCACTCGTCCCAATGTAGCAGAGTAATAAGCTGCTTGAGCCTCGCTCGCTAACAAGGAAATCCTCCTCCTGGATACATCCAGCTCACACCAGAGCTAGTACCTGCACAGGGGCATCCATCTCTGTAGATGTACAGGTCGACTAAGACTAAGAAATGCCTATATTTTCACTTAATATGAAGCAGAAGTTTCAGTGTCATGACCTAATTGTGTCATCATTTTCTTCCCAGGTCCATCATGCGGGGGCTTGGTACCACCTGACACCAATTTCTTTGATCCAGACTGTGATAAATATTCAGAGGTCACAGGTGAATATTCTGACTGTGCTTCTATTTTTCATAAATGTTGAGGGTTTCATTTCCAGATTTGTAGATACGTGTATGATCAAGCAATTTAGTGCACCTTCTGCCAATGTTTGCGAAATCTAGTTATTTTGTTCCTTTACTCGTGTGTCAAATATTTAGTTCAGTTCAAGTGTGATCTAAACAACAAATGTCATTTGCAATAGATCTCCTATGTCTCTTGTCTTGAGGGTAAGTACTGCCATGCTTTTACCTGTCCATTCTTTAATTTTATCCTCCCACTTATATCATTGTTTACCTCTGGCATCTCTCCCTTCAACCTATTCGTCTAAAATCCTTTTCAGCAAGGTGTTATATCTTTTTTTGTAACCATAGGGGACTAAGTGGTCTTGAGGCAAGACGTCATCTTTGGGTGCTGCTGGAGGTTGTGGGTTAAAATCAATTTTTTTTCACGGGGATTATCTGGTATTTCCCCGAATCTCTTGATAGTAGAGATCAGATGCCTATGTACAGTGTCGTGCACGTTAAAAATCCATCTGCAGTTGGAAATCAGAAAGAGTAGGCTCAATGGCCGCTGCTCTGACAAAATTCAAGTTAAAAATCTACTCAAATTTTTATAGAGATTCTAGCCCCACAGAGAATATGTGGTTAGTGGAATGACATAGTTGGTGCCTGACAAGCTGCAGGTCTATCTTTCTCTAATTTACGCTTCCAAAACCACCATTCCCCAAAATAGGCTATCACATATTAAAGGGGCTACCAACCTAGCGCTTGGTAACAGATGCTGGAATTGATCTGGCAAGTCACCAGCGGTTATTTGTCTGCCAAATAAATATGAAACAAACGAGGTCCCACCTCCCCACGACGTCTAACGACACAAGTTGACTGAAGATAGACCAGATAGATCTCTATCCTTTACCACGCTGCAGGCCGCTGTCTGCGCCATGCTCGTGACCCTGTCCCAAAAAAAAAATTTGAAATTTTTTCCCTATAAGTACGGAGACCCTACTGATAGCCATTTTTATACTGCTGGATTCGTCACGTCCATCTACACACGCTTTTTGCCGGTAAAAGTATCGTATGTTAGATTACAAATGGCTTTTGAACGATTAATTTTTTTTTTTCGCCGATTGGAGCAGGCCGACTTTTTGGGGAAAGGTGAAGTAGGTTGTTGGGAAAGATCTTTATCTTGTAAATCTGTTTATTTTATTTGTTTAAATGAAAGAACTACGCTTGAAGGAAACTAACAGTTGTGTCGATATTGTAAACACAGTATCGATTCTTTGTTATGGTTTCCATGGTTTTCTATCGGAGAAACTAGGCCTAGCCGGGAAAGTTCAAATATTTAAATTTTTTTCAAAAAATTTCACATTCATCTTCTTGTATCTCAGAAACTAACAAACACACAACAACAACAATAACATCAACAAGTTCTTTATTCAATTGTGTCTCTAAACACAAGAAAATCATATTTATTGACCAACAAACAGAACAGTTACTATTTTTGAAAGTTGCAAAATTGCAAAATGTGAAAAATTTTTAAAAATTCAATGCGGAGGGCTAAAGGCTATTTTGTGTATTCATCGCTTCCTCTATGATTTGTTACCTTCATATTTTGTTTGTTTGTTCTCCCCGAAGAAGACTTTTTGTTTGTAACATAGGTTTTGTTCCCGTTTTCATCTTAGTGCAGGATCTGATTATACCTTTAAATGCTTTATTTTACACTAGAATCTTTTTGCTACTCTTGATGTAAACAGCTGAAATGGTTGAATAACAAGGAATATAACATAAAGTCCTGAGTGGTCCGCTGGGATCTTTGAGTATGACAAAGACAAAGAATAGCACCACTGCCCCACAGAGAGCATGTTGTAAGAGGCGACTAACTGTGTGACATGGCATAAAGTTAGTTGCCCATAGCAAGCAATGATGGCGACATCATCATCACATTTTTGTCTTGATGTAATTTGTACTGCATTTGGATTATAGTGGGGAAGAAGCTGAGCTGGTCATCAACCTCACTATCTGGTCCCAAATTACCTTGAACCAGTGGCAAGACATAAGACAAGAAGACCGGAGGTAATTCAGGATGCAGGCACTCTGGTTCCACCTCTTTGAGACCTGTGGGGCTCGAAACCATGCCATTTTCGTTCTTCGCTTTAATAGGTGAGCGCCTTACCTTTCGACCACAGCGACACATGGCATGATACCAGCCATGGTTAGATGGTTTGTTAAGAGCACCATAGATGGCGCCTAACAGATTACAGACTACGGGTCTACTTTGCTCTTTTGTTTGAGTCTATTAAGATGGACTTGCGCATTGGTTAACCACCCTCCAAGAAACTGGTTGTATACAGACTCTGCAGAGTCTTCTAAACCAGTATAAAGACGTTAAGTTAAGTACAATAAGTATTATTATTGTCTGTAAAATTGCTAAAATTATTAATGAATGTACTGTTCTTAAATATAGGGAGGTCTGGTGCTGTGGAAGGGCCTCGGAAGTGTGTACATTGTCCGTGGAATAAGCATCGTGTCTGAAACCGTTGTCAGTGAAATTACCACATTTCCCAGGTAGAGATTCAACTATGCATTCAAAGACCTCTTACACTCTTGCTCTGTCGCGTTCCTTCTTTGTTTCTCTAACTGATTCACTGTGCAGAGCTAATGCAACAGCACTTAATCTTTCTTAAAATGTCACAAAGTCGAAATGTCAAATTTTTTATTTGTTTTTGTTTGTTTGCGCATTTGCCTTATTTCTCCATATTCCCAAAAGATAGTGTGCGTTGCATTACATTTTTATTTTGTGCCTGTCAGCCCAGTGCATCTGACTTCGGCATGCATTTCATGTAAGGGTCTACTTCCTCCTGCATTTTTTAAGGGTTTGCTTCCCCGGGGTAACGGCCAGTGCTGTGATGGGGAGCTGATCCAGCACCCTTGGGTTGTGAGCTGTGCCACTTAACCACTAGCCCACACTGTCCGTGATATGTCAAATGGAGGCAGGTTACACATAAATTATTGACAGATTCAAAATGTTCTGTACTAAGTTCATCCACTTGAAAACTCTGTTCAAACTGTGTGGCTGCAGTACAGGCACTAATTGTTGCCGAAACTGCTAGATCTTAACCCAATCAATCCTAGCTGATCAGAAAAACTATCAACTGAATTCCCATGGAAAGGGGAATAACTCAGGAAAAATTAGACATACGTGCAATAAAATGAATAAAAAATACAAAATTAAATTTATGTGATTCAAAATAGTTTACAGATAAATGGAAAAGGTACTGATCTGTACACATTTTTTTGTAAGTGTCACGTATGTTGGATGTCAAAAATTAAACAAGTGAAGAAAATAAAATGTGTCAATATAAAAATGTCCGTTTCACACTTGTCAATTTTGTTGCTGATAAATGTCCAAGTGAAAAACTGCAAAGCAATCTCCCTTGGTTCATTGCAACTAGTCCATCTTTCATCTTTTTGTCTGACCTTCCAGTACACACCTCAAAGTTATAGAGGTATCTAGTATGAGGATGTGCGGCTCCAAATTTTAATTCCTTTTTTAAAATTTTAAATAAAGATTGGTTAATATATATATATATATATATATATATATATATATATATATATATATATATATATATATATATATATATATATATATATATATATATTACTGGAGTCTTCTTGTAAAAGCAACCATAGCTTCATCAATACTAATATCCTGTTCAGGCCTCATTAGTTCTCTGGACTTGGCTAGAATAAGATGGAATAGAAGTCTAATCTTAAAAATTGCATCATGTCCATCTTGTCCTTGTGGAATGAATTTGGAATTATCATTGAGGTGCAAATATTTGCTGATACTTTGAAACCTATTTCTTGACATTACACTTGACACTGCAGGCACATTCAACAGTTCATCAGTAGACCAAGACATTCTGTAGGAGAGTAACTGATGAACAAAAACATGTAGTTAACATAAAGAAAGCCCTTCATTTTATCAGGAGAAACAGGTTTCCATGAAGGATCTGGTTTTTCTAAAATTTTGATGCAGGCATATGCATTAGTTTGCTCTGTCCAATCACTCAAAAAAGGTCTGAAGTAGAAATAATGAAAGGTAATCAAAAGCAGAGTAATCTTGCTCTGGATCTAATGTCATCTGCAGGACCTGTTTCCTCACTAAATCCTTCAATAATGATATTACTCAGTTGCTTTGACTATTCTCTATTACCACTAGTGCCTGCCTGTGGGTTGCGTCACGTCACCAGTGTCGCTAATTTCATCTTCTAAATCCTGAACTTATTGCTCATCAACGTCCGATTCGTTCTCATTCTCTGCAACTCCATCAACAAATTCTTCATCACCATCGTCTGACTCATAAGTATCTCTAGTCTGCACCAAGTTTTAAAGAAAATTGAAGGCCAAATTTAAAAAATCTCGGCTCGAACACCACACGTGATAGAAACGATCTGTAAACTGCATTGAGAGCCGCCATTATCGGTAGTCATATGGCAACTAAATTTAGCGTGTCTATTCGCATGTAAAACGTAAGAACAAATAATTTAAATCAGTATATCCACTGCGGCCGTCGCCTCCGGCTCGGAGTTAATTGAAAGTCGCTGGCTGGGCTGGGATTGAATGGATTAAAAAAGCCTTAGGCGAACTAGAAGCTAAGAGTAGGGTAGTGCTAGAGTGGATACCAACAATGAGACAGCAGAGGAGGGAGCAACATGATAACAAAAATAACAAACAAACAACTTCCAAGTAAATTTGTTGTTATCCCATAGCTGCTGAGCAAGTTTGCTGTTGGTAGCCAATGCCATTCTTATACAGGTCTTCTTCAGTTGTTTCATTGCTCTGTACAGTGTGTTGGCAGTGCATGTAAAAATATTTTCCTCGTGTTTGCAAGTGTCTTGCACTCAATGAGTTAGTGTCAAACTGTTTAATCAGGGTGAGAGCACTATCTGTTTTTCAAACCACAACCACCTACAAAAACAAGAGGGCATAGCTACAAATTAACTAAAGAAAGGTCCAGATTAGATATTAGGAAATATTTTTTTAGCCAGAGAGTGGTGAATGCTTGGAATGCATTGCCATAGGAAGTAGTGGAGGCAGAGAGAGTTAATGCATTTATGAATAGATTGGATGCGCATAGCTTTTAGAGCAAGGAAATGTAAATGAAACTGGTTGTATACAGAGTCTGAAGAGTCTTCTAAACCAGTATAAAGATGTTAAGTTAAATTACAAGGGCAGGTGTTGAGGATTGATGCAGTTCAAGTGGTGTTATCATTTTCAGAACTCTTCTATGTAGTTTATTTGTTGGTTGTAACATTTTGTTTCCGTCGCCTACCTGTTCATCCAGATTTCCCTGGTATTGTTCTTAATAATTTGTTTTGCTGTGTGGTTAGTGCAGGGTCTTTCCAATTGTTGTTTTGAGGCTCATGTTTTTGCTCTTCCAAGAAAAGAAGGCCTTTATCCAAGCCATAAGGAAAGTCGACCAAGCGATCGAGAGTTATCACTGCCTTGATTGAACAGAGCATTTGATCTTGTTCCACTTGAGAACAGGACATAACAGATTGAATGGCCACTTACACTTGAGTGGCTAAAATTGGTTCCATCACCCATGTATTATGACATGTTAGTCAGGTTCAGGCAAAACATACTGAACAAGACCCTCACCTTGGCTTCCTCTTAGCCTGTCCTGGAAACGGACTTTTAGTCAGCCTCACTAACAAGGTGAGAGATCAGTGTGATCCCTGTAGTAGTGAGCGAAATGCAGATGAAGCCAAGCATAGCACAACCGCCTGGAGGACACCGGTCCACCTTCATTAGCACACTCGGAATGTGAGATAAGCTACGACAACCTGCCACTTAATGTCCATTTTAGGGCGCACAAAAGAGTAATCCTACTCATTGTGGGCATTCAACAATAACTTCATAATAAATGTTATGGCATGTCTCCTCAGTCCTAACCATTTGGTTTTTCAATATAACTTGTTTTTCTTAGGGAAGTCTCTCGGCACAGCTCATTAAAGAAATTGGGAGGGCATCTTCTACTGAAAGGGTAAGTAGAAACTTCATTTCAGTTAGGGATGATTTGTTAGAGATTTCATTGTACGAGCATTTGTATGGTGTGGTTACCAGTACTTATTTGCACCTAGGTAGACTGGAGCAAGCATTGACTAAGTTATCAAATCTCATTTCCATTGTGATTAACCTTCACCAGGCTGCACTAAAAAATCTATGTAATTTCCCCTGCAGCTGCATTAATTTTCAGCACGCCATATTTTACTTTGGTTGTCAATTTTGAGAGTATGTAACCTTTTTATTAGTATGCCTATAGATATGATTGTATTTTGTGTAGAGACATAAATGAATAAAGAACTTGTTGGTGTTTTTGTTGTGTATGTATTATTTTCTGAGATAGAAAAAGATAAAGGTGAAAATTTATAAAAACGAAGCACAAACTGTTAGACTTACCAATTAGAGAACGCTGCTCCACATATAATCCATCGGAATCACAACAAAGTATCGATACTGTGTTTATAATATTGGCACAACTGTTAGTTTACACTAAAAATGTATTTATTACATCTATATGAACAAACTAAACTGAACTACTTCACAAAGATCTTCTACAACAACTTACTTAAGCATCCCCAATAATGGGCCGAGTCCACACCGATTGAAAAAGAAGAATATATCCTTTCAAAATTCTGTTTTATCATAGCCGATCTACACTTTCTCAATTAAATTTAGTAGTGAAGGAAGTTACGATTAACATAATCAAAACAGCGGCATTTTTGCATTATTGTACGCTGCTCCGTTTGTGTTTTATATGATAATATTGTCAACGTCAGGCAAAAATGTTAGCCTCCGATGCGCAAATTGTGGGTTTTTTGGTTGGCAAAAATAACAGCCTCAGGCACGGTAAATGTTAAGCTTTACTTAATTTTGCTGATCCTCACATCCTGATGTGAGGAAAGCTACGACAACCCACCACTAAACATCCTTTTTAGGACATACAAAAGAGTAATCCCACTCAATGTTGGCATTCAACAACAGCAACTCCTGTCTCTACTATGTAATGGTAGTCCCATGAACTACAGCAAGGTATGGATCGAAGTACTCTATGGCAACTGTTGAGACACTATTGGATACCAAATAAGTACATAACCCTCGTAAAGAATATGTACAGATACAGTTAGTAGGATGAAACTTCCTGTTCTTATTGGCCATAGATTGGATAATGATGACAGCAATCGTGGGAAAAAAATTGCTTATCACAATCGGATGATCTGCTACTTATGATCTGACCAGCAATAATATTTTTTGCTTTACCTTCATTTCACAGCTTGGTCTTTGCAATTGCATCTCCATTTCTGGCTGCAAGTCTTGTTGAAACGGTTCAGGTTAGTGATATTATTTGCTATGTCATCTACGTCATTGCCTCCAACAAAGTTCTATGCCAGGAGGCCTGGTGCATCCAGCTTCAACATGCATTTGTATGCTGCTGCTTCTCTAGTCTTTAGTTGTCTCCAGCCTACCTGCAAGGCAACAGCTGTTTGTTGTCATGAGCTAGTCTCCAAGTAAAGTGGTCGTATTGGACAT
This sequence comes from Ariolimax columbianus, assembly GCA_036924085.1. Classification (NCBI taxonomy): domain Eukaryota; kingdom Metazoa; phylum Mollusca; class Gastropoda; order Stylommatophora; family Arionidae; genus Ariolimax; species Ariolimax columbianus. Next base: position 73,643,061 of record JAVGWX010000003.1, read on the forward strand.
TGGATCTTTCCTACCCAACAAAATGGTTTGATTGAAATGGTAATGTGGAACTACTGGAATGAGCCAGGTAGATAGCAATAGAAAAAGATTAGGGCAGAAGACTGACATTGAATGGGACATACGAGGCCTGTTCAAATGAAACTGGACCTAACTGCACCAAGTGAACATATATTTGCATGATGTCATGCATTCTGCGATGAATATCAACTGGTCTATATCCTTCAGCTGTTAGAAACCGAATCACCACTCGCTGATCAACTCTGGACGGATTCCGTATCACACCTGCCATGTTTTCAACGGTCTCCTGAGGAAACTATGAGTCGAAGGATAGTTAAATTTTGCAAACTTGACAGTTGGTATGTGCTGTTTACACCAGAAGTGATACCAGCTGATAGAATTACAAAGTAGTTTCTGTTCTGGTATCCTCAGGGCAGGAATAGTAGTAGGATACCAAAACACATGGAAACCATCGAAGAAATGTGGAGAACAGGAACATGTGGTTTGTTTAACAGCATTAACATGATCTTTGCTTCGGTCAGTAGATGTGGAAGGCAGAAATGCAGGCCTAACCATAAACCTAGAGAAATTCAGAGCCTAACCCCATACTCTTGAATAGAATGCCCATAGAAGATGCGGATGAATATGCTTACCTGGGAAGGATTCTCAACACGGAGAACAAAATAAAACCTGAGATCGCCAGACAAAGATTGGCGAGATGCATGGAATTAAACTCCATCATCACAGGGGACGGCGTGGCCTAGTGGTTAAGTGGCATGGCTCACAATCAGAAGGTGCTGGGTTCGATCCCCATCATAGCACCGGCCGTTACCCCGGGGAAGCAAACCCTTAGAAAATGCAGGAGGAAGCAGACCCTTACATAAAATGCATGCTGAAGTCAGATGCACTGGGCTGACAGGCGCAAAATAAAAACCACAGTGTAATGCACATACGCCTTGGGGAATAGAGAAATAAGGCGAACGCAAAAAAAAACAAAACAAACTCCATCATGACAGCAACAGACGTCACAAAAGATACTAGACTACTTCCGGACATTTTAAACTCAGTAGTCCTACCAGCACTGTGCTATGGTAGCGAAACCTGGTCTATAACAAAAGCAGCAGAGAACCAGCTGAGAACAGCACACGCATCTCTTAAGAGATGCCTTGTGGGCATAACTCTCAGACAACAGTGGCCAGTGGCAAAGTGAATTACACAATAGCAGCATCCGGAGAATGTCACATCAAAGATGTGCTACAGCACGTGAACCATTTGAAACACCGCTAGAAGACAAGACGAAAGATAGCATACCATAACCACCATGTGGTACCTGGGCAACAAAAAGAGACCTTGGGGGTGGGCCCCCCAACTTGCTGGTGAGATTCACTTGAAAAGAACAATATATACAACCCCATAACAGACAAACTTCTGTCCCACTGGGTGACACATGCCCGCGACAAGTGACTGGATCCTGAGTTGGCTACCGCACAAAAAAACGACCACCCCTTGAACGAAGAACAGATTGAACTAAGAACATGATTTTTCTTTTATCACTCCAATAGAATCATGTAAACATTGCTGCATTTGGCAACTTTGCAGTAAGCCTGACCATTTAGCCTACTTTAGATAGGCCATCTGACTCGCCCCGGGAGAATTCCTTGAAGTGTCACATTCCACCGCCGACTAAATAACAAAACTCATATTGTGTCAAGGATTATAATCAATCGATGTTCCACACAGAAGTAAAACAAATTCACGGTGCAAAACACAACAAATCACTTTTGAGAGTGATCCTGTCACAGAATCCTACCCTGAAACCAACTGCATTTCCATTTTTGTTTCCCGAATACACTATTATAGTTGAATTGGTATTTAACACATGTAGGTTCTTCACAAAATATTGGACTGCAATAGATGCTCTGTTTTCTGTTCCTATTCTGCACCTCCTTCTTGAGTTCTACCCCCCCCATGAGATCCTTTTCGACTGTCCACCACCAAGTGTTTCTTGGCCTTCTCACTTGTCTCTTTTCCTGTGGGTTCCAAATCCAGTGCATGTCTGGTTATACTGTCCGGCTTCTTTCTGAGGGTGTGTCCCTTCCATCCCCACTTTCTTTCCTCAATATGTAGCTGTATTGATTGTTTCAATGTTCTTTGTTACAGATCTGTGTTTGCCATTATCTCTGGTCATCTAACACGATGTATGCGATGAAGACACTTGTTAATGAACTTCTGCAGTCTGGATGTGATATCCCTTAGTCACATGCCATGTCTTGAGCCAAATAGAAGGATTGATTTTACATTCATGTTAAGCAGCTTAATCTTATTATCCATATAGAATGTTCTCGAGTTCAATATTGGGCGAAGACAGTTGAAAGCAAATCTGACCGTGTTAGTCCTTGTGTTTACATATTGGTTTGTTCCTCTGCCTTTATCAATGTTAACTTAACTTAATGTCTTTATACTGGTTTAGAAGACTCTAAAGCTAAGTAGACCCACAGCTATTTAAACGCCATATATAGCTGCTCTTAACAAACCACCTGGGGAAAGGTTCAAATAATTTTGGTAGATATTTGTATTTGAATTTTGTCCGGGCAGCAGCCATTAAGCCTGCTCTTTTCAATTTCCAACTGCCAAAAAAATTTGTTGCATCCTCGGCACTGAACACGAGAGTCTGATCTCACTACCCAGAGATCAGCAGAATTTTTACCAGAAGATCCACAGGAAAAAAATTCTGGTCGAAACCGAGATTCAAACCTGCGACCTCTAGCACCCGAGGCAGACATCTTACCTCAAGAACACTGATTCCCAGATAGATCAAATTTAGTACTTCTTAATTTATCTGGCTGTTAATCTTTATGGAGTATCTTTGTTTATTATTTATTCTCTTTTCTTTTGCTTTGTTCACACCAATCTGTAATCTCTATAGTATGACTTGCATCCTTTTTTTTTTCAAAATTCTTATAGAGTGATATTGCCAGTGAAAGACCGGGTGTTCTGGATGTTCTATATGAAGGAGTACTTCGTATCGGTGTGGTTGGCAACCCTCACAGTGCACGGCAGCTTCCCGTATGGCAGCTGGCACTGCCGACAGTCATCTTCAGATTGTCCCACTATATTGTCAGCTCTATTGCCCAGTTCACCGTGACTTCAGCCATGCACCTAGAACAGCAAGAAATGAGAGTAAGCAGTTATTGTTGGGATACTTCCTAAATCTGTTCCAAATGCTGTCATAGCAAGGTGTGGATGTTGTTAAGTAATCTGCCTAGGCAACCCAGGCTCGTTACGCTGACTGTCCCTTACCACAATTGATGGCAGAATCCCATGCAGCATACAGGGCAGAAGAAATGGAGGTGATGTATCTCAATCAAGTGTTGCCTTGGCAGCCCCAGGGATGATTCCATGAGGGAAACGGTGTTTTACCACCTCTGATTTCCAGGGACATGTGTTGTTGTTGTTGTTAGTGTTGTTGTTGGTGTTGTTGAATGCCCACAATGAGTAGATTTACTCTTTTGTGCCCCCTGAAAAGAACGTTAAGGGGCGGTTTGTTGTAGCTTTCCTCACATCCCAAGCATGCTGATGAAGGTGGACAAGGGTCCTCCAAGCGGTTGTGCTATGCTTGACTTCATCTGCGTGGCGCTCTCTACTATGGGGATCACATAGATTCCTCACCTTTGTTAGTCAGGCTGCCATGAAAACAACCTATTTCCAGGGAGGACTATAGGAAAGTCGAGGTGAGGGTCTTGGCCAGTATATTTTGCCCGATCCAGACTAACATGTCTGATCAGTATGTCTTTTCTGACCAGACGTTAGTCTTTCTTCCCCAGGGACAGGTGTAGAAGCGGTCGAGTCTGGATGACCTGAGAGAGATAGGCAACTTAGCAAAAGAAAGAGAGGCAACGCTGAATCACAGCGTTGAAGAAATGCTCTTGAGCTGAATCTCTGGGGAGACCTCTATGTTAATGACTAGGGCTTGCTAGCGAAATTCAAGGATATGATGTTGCTTGTGATAGTGGGATTCCGGAATTACAGTTATGAGGAAAGACTCAGAAAAACTGGCCTACAGTGTCTAGAAGAGAGAAAAATTCATGATGACTTAATACAGGTTTATAAGATGATCAGAGGAATGGATAAATTAGACTATAACAAGTTTTTAAACATACAGCCACCCACAATAACAAGAGGGCATAGCTACAAGTTGGCTAAAGAGAGGTCCAGATTAGATATTAGGAAATATTATTTTAGTCAGAGAGTGGTGAATGCTTGGAATGCATTGCCAGGGGAGGTAGTGGAGGCAGGGACAGTTGATGCATTTAAGAAGAAATTAGATGCCCATAGCTTTTAGAGCAAGGTGATGTAAATAAACCAGTATAAAGACGTTAATTTAAGTTAAGTTGTGCATGTAGAAGACTTCAAGCCAGTTCCGATCTCCCTGTAAAATTGTCCAGGTCATATAACTGTACAAGAGCATTAGATGACACAGGATCTATAAAGCCGCAGCTTGGTTTCCAAGGACTGCCTGTGCTAGGACCAGACTCAACGCAGAGAGTTTATGGATGATGCCTAAAGCCCTATCCTCTGAGTGATTTCTGGGCAACAGTGTGCATTCAAAGTCAGACTGCTGCCCAGGTAGATGAAGTCCTCGGTGGGATTGACCTGATTACTGTTGACAGTGATTCCAATGGTAGAGGGGCTACTGCCAAGACTTTGAATCAGGGTGTGGGGCTGAATATGAAGCACAGTGAATGAGCTGACAGCAGCCGGGGACTCATAGCTGGCTGCTTGCATCGGGATCAAGAACCAGAGCTGACCAAGATGTGGCCCTGAAAACAGGCTGCGTAATCTGGCTAAGAGAACAGGGATCAAGGTCCATGAGCTGTAGCAGTCAGCGTCCCAGAGCTGACTGCGCTGCTAGCATCAGGACCAGTGACTCAGAGCTGCCAAGATCCTTCTCCACCTGCACATGGGGATCCTGGATAACAGGATGCAACAGCCCTACATTCTGAAATGTACTTGAATAGGTGGCCGGGGGCCTCCTGGCTGTAGTGCAAAGTGAGGCTCCTCAGTAAACTCATCACTATAGTGATTACAGTGTCAATGCCCAACTCATTGGCCAAACTGCAACCTGTTTCCAGAAGCACGAATGCAGACATAAAGTGGTACTTGAGCAGTATTTTTCACCTGACCCTGATATCCTTTGCTCCCTCCAGCTCTTTCTAGAAGCTAGTAGTTTGTTAGTTAGTTTTCTTTCCACTTGTGCCGTTGAGTGTCGTGGAGAGCTTAAGTCGTCTATCCTGCGCCAAGTACGTTGCGTCGGTCAATGTGAGACCTTGTCGCTGCACATTCACTCTAATGTCATCTATCCATCTGCCTTGCGGCTGCCCTCTTGCCCTGTAGCCAGATCTACCAGCATTGTAAGTCATCAGTAGAAGTTGATGAGAGTGCATTCTCATGAGATGACCAAACTAACTTATTTCTTATTTTCTGCCTGGAAATGTATTCGATACAAGACGTAGTGCTGACCATACTTCTAATGTCGTCGTTCCGCATTCTGTCTCTCCTGGTAACACCGATGACCTTCCTCAAACACTTCATTTCACAAGTCGAAATTCAGCTCTCATGTGCTCTAGACAGAGGCCATGTTTGGCACTGGTAGAACAGAGTCGGCATATATATACTGTTTATCAGCTGTTGCTTTGTTGCCAAACTAATGCTCAGATGTCTAAGCAGTGAGAACAGCTGATAAGTCACGGCAAATGTTTTCTGACACCTAGTCTCAATTTCCCTGTCGATCCTATCGTCTGCCAAAAAAATACTGCTGAAATACTTGAACCCATGGACCTGTTGTAGAGCAATATCACTTACACTTATATTGGGAGACCCAGGTGTTCTACTGATCATCATAGTTTCTGTTTGTTTTCGCTAATTCACATATTGTGTTTAGCTCTGGTAGTTGCAAGTGCATTCATTTATATTTTGTGAAATGATCCAATAAAAACAAATTCCACGCGCCCCCACCCCTTGACGTCAATGTGACATTGACATTTGTTCATCTATGTCTTGGAATGGTTGAAATTTAGGAGCAGCCTGGAGAAAATGGAAGAGAGGCCAGCGTATATGAGACGTATTTCCCTGACTTGCTGGCCACATTGACTGGCGGGTTGCTGGCAGATATGATAACTTTTCCTCTGGAGACGGTGTTGCATCGGTTGTATGTTCAGGTATGATGTTTTGTCTGAGGTCATTTTGATTAATTCAATCCAAAGAGTGTCTCAGTAGCAGTTGCTTTTCGTGGCAAAGGTACAGAGTATTATCTCATTTATTAGCATGTTTTACTTGCTGAAGACGGATGTGTTAGGCGAAAGGTATAAATATCGCAGTCAAGCTGTAAACTGGCAACACAACGCATTCCGTTATCCAGACTACACCCTACTACTTGCAAAGCCCTGTTAAGAGCTTGATAGTGGGAGATTTAGAACGCAGAAGAAAAAGAACAACATGCTTTAGTTGACCAAACTGTAAATGGGTACCTGGTTTGCTGTTATAGGAAAAAAGGAGTTGTCCACATTACATCATAAAAAAGGCTGAGGCTATGTACAATGAAGTCTCTAACACTTCATCCCTGATGGCAATGTCTGCTATAGGACTATGTTTATTGTTTGGCAATACAAACATTATGGCATACAGATCAGATGACTTTGTCACTTTAATGCAGAAGATCAGCACAGTGAATGAGCTGACAGCTTCCAGCCACGTCGTAACTGGCTGCTAGCATCAGGGCTAGCGACCAGAGCTGAGCAAGACCCTATTCTGCCTCCAAGTGGCATCCCTGGAGACAGGCTGCACTAGTGTAGTCTTGCTAAGAGAATAAGGATCACAGTGGGAAGGCAAACCTGGTACCCAAAAAAGGATGTGTCAGGTCAAAAGGCACAGATATCACTGCCTCGCTGTAAACTACGACACACTGTCACAGCACCCTTTTCACGATGTACTCCGAAGAAGATGAACTTCGCATCTTCACATTGGCTCTGATGTATCTCTAAAGACTTTTAGCTTATATTTGAATAGTGCAATATCACCGGCTCTTTGTAGTCATTGTCTTCCTCTTCCATGTTTGTTCTCTACTTTTCCTTCTTGTAAAGTTTTCAGCAAGTTGTTGTCTCTTTTTACGGTCCAAATATTTTGACTCTTAATTTGCTAATTTATTCACTTGTCATAGGATAGTAATTGTGCTTTCAAAAAAAGAGATGTAACTACGATCCATGATGATAATGCATATGACTCGTAAGACCAATCCGAGCAGATAAGCGTCTTCCACAATGTGTGCAAGGAAAGTCAGGACCATTTGTGGCATTGCATGGTATGGTGTGCCTTCACAAACGTTGTGTCCTTAGCCTATCTACAATCAGTATCTCCTTTGTCTGTATTTCATGCTTAATCTTGCCCCTCTATGTAACAAGATCCATGGCGTCTTGTTCCCATGATTCCAAATCGATGTCTGCATTATTCATATCCTGCTTGCATACATCCTTGTACTAGAGTAGAGAAGATCTTTTGGTATTCTGCTATCATCCATACTCCGAGTGCGTCCCAGCCATTGAAGCCTTCGAAGACTAATCATGGAAAAGTATCGCGACAGTGCCTGTTCTCTCCAACACCTCTGTGTTAGTGATCTTGTCCTGCCACCCAACTCCCAGGATTCTGCGCAGGCACCTCACGTGGAAGCTGTTTAGCCATCTCTCCTGGTGCGTAAAGGCAAACAATGTTTCACTGCCATAAAGAAGAATGCTGAAGACACAGGCCTGGTAAACAAGTGTTTTTGTTTTAACTGACCTTCTTCTTGTTCTCCCAGACCCTTTTTGTTAATCTACTCATTGTTGTTGCTGCCTTGCCTATCCTGATATTGATTTCTTTATCCAAGGATACTTTATTATTTACTGAGGATCCCAAGTACGTAAAGTGATCTACTACCTCGAGATCCTCATCATCAATGAAGATAACTGGTACCTTGTTAGCATACTGGACCATAACTTGTGTTTTCTTTTTGCTGATTGTTAGTCTAGACTCGCAGCAGACATCAGAAAATGCAGACAGCAATCTTTGCAGTTCCTCCTCTGAATGAGTTGTAATTGCGGCATCATCTGCAAAGAGTGGCTCTCTGATCAGCACCGTGTTTATTTTAGTGGATCTACTCCATTGATCTACATATTTACATTTCAAATTCAAAGGACTCAATTCTCTGTTCATTGTTCATATTTCTATGTCATACAGTAATGATGAGGGCAGGCATACCCTGTAATGTAGATTGAAAATCGTTGCAGATCGAATCACTTCCTTTTTTTGACTTTTCAATGAAATTATCCACAATGTGGCTATCTGATCAATGCATGATCTATTCTGTCTGAAGCCCGCCTGCTCATCCTGTTATCCATTGCCTTTTTCAACCTTTCTAGTATAACTCTATTTAACACCTTTCTCAGCACTGATAGCAACATTATTCCTCTATGGTTTTTGCATTCCTGTAAATCTCCTTTCTTAGGCAATTTCACCAGGTAGTCCTCTCTCCAATCTTTTGGTAAGCTTTCTTGCTCCCAGATAGCACCAATCAAGTTGTGGAGCATGATAGTAGATGTTTCATCTGCTTTTATGGCTTCCAGTGGAATCCCATAAGGTCCTGCTGCTTTTCCGTACCTTAGAAACTCTATTGCCCTTCTAATCTCTTCGTTACTTGGATTATCACAGTTGATCAGCAGTTCCTCCTCTGCTGGTAAGTTGTCTGGTGCTGGTCTGTTCAAAAGCTCATCAAAGTATTCTACCCATCTTTTCTTCTGTTCTTTAAGGTTAGTTATCTTTTCCCCAAATTTAATTTTGTTACTTTCCCGATAGTTTCTTGGTAGCCTCATATAGACCTTTCATATTTCCCTTTCCTGCAGCCTCTTCCGCTTCCTCAGCCAGACCATCAATGTAACGTCTTTTGTCCGCCTTGATGCTCTTTTTAACCTCCTTGTTGCTTTCTACATACTTTTTTTTCTGTGCTTTTTGCGGTTCTCGTTTTACTATTTAGTAAGGCCATTTTCTTATTTTGCCTCTTCTCGATCTTAGTGATTGTTTCAGCTGTTATCTATTCTTTATGCTGCCGTTTCTTCATTCCTAGCACTTCCTCACATGCAGTTTTCCATGTACTTTGCACTTGTTCCCATTTATCCTCAATGCTGACCCCTTCATCTAGCTGCTCCAGTTTTTGATATTTATTCCTGAGTGTTATACGGAGCTTGTTTTTCTTATCACCTTCTTTCAGGTATTGTATGCAGTACCATGGCCTGCTGACTTGCATCGTTTGGTTTATCCTTAACTTTAGTGGTACCTTGCTGCAAAGGATAGGGTCAAATAACGAGACATACTCAGACAACCTTATAACCAGTCTCAGGTCTGATCAACCAGATGATGAGGATGATGAACCGCATGGAGAACTGTGGATAGAAAATTATCCTTTTGGAAAAATTAATCCGTACATTTACCTGGGCCAAGACATGATGAGCTCACAAAATAAATCATGGGATTTCACATAGGATAGCCGCATGTTGGCTCAGCTTTGATTTAATCAAACCCATACCTTCAACAGCATAGTTATTTCAGCTGTAGTATATGTTTTACGAGATATAAAATCTGCAAAATGCAGATGCCGAGAAGCTTCGAGTTGCTCAAAGTGCAATGCAGCGAATAACTTTAAGTGTCTCTGCGGGTCCTAGTTCGCAACACCAGAATAGGTGTCAAACCTCCTTCAATGATGACGTACAAGGCTAGTTTAAATGAAACTGGACCTAACTGTCCCAAATAAACACACATACGATGCGCATGATGACGTCACTTTTGTTGTAAACAACACATATCAACCATCAAGTTTGCCAAATTTCATTATCACCTGACTCATAATTTCACAGCAGACCGTTGAAAACATGGCGGGTGTGATACAGAATCTGTCCAGAGTTAATTAGCATGCAGTTATTCAGTTTCTAACAGCTGAAGGATGTTGACCAGTTGGCATTCATCACAGAATGCAGGCAATGTATGGTGACATTAGTGTGTTGACAACAGTGAAGAACTGGAAAAGGATTTTTAAAGAAGGACAGGAGTTAACGAAAGATCTTCTGAGACCTGTTTAGGCACATATTATTGCGTCAGTAGATACCATCACCAAAATTGATGCAGCAATTCGGGTGGGTCGTCGCCGGAGCTAATGTTTACCACACTTTTGTCACCAAATACTGCGCATCGTACATATGTTCACTTTGTGCAGTAAGGTCTGGTTTAATTTTAACACGCCTCACACATACTGCACTGCAAGAAAATGAGTATGATTCGAGCATATAGTGTGCATGCCTGACAAAGATAAAGACTATTAATAGTAATATCCTTGCAACGTTAATTAACTTGGACATTCACCAGTAGGATAGATAGGATAGCCTGACAAGGTCCAACATGGTACTCATAGGCAAAAAACAGAAATGTCTACCCCTGTCTACCCCTTTTCTCTTTCCACTCTACCTAAATCATCTTTTGGTCTTTACGGATCTGCGGCCACTGGCTTACTCAGCCTTTTCCCACTTCTTACGCCCTCCTGGCCAATTTATACCGCCATTGTCATTTGGGTTGCTACACTCGTCTTGAGAGTAGTGATCTGACGTTTTCTCAATTAAGTACCCTATTTTTGATTTTCAATATTGACATCCTCCATTTATGTATTCTTCCCTTCTTCTATGATTCACTAGTTCATTATTGTTGTCTTAGTTAATTATCTGACCATACCCATTTATGTGGAGCCGCATAGTGCAGTGGTTAGCACGCTGGCTTCGCATCTGAGTGGTTGAGGCGGTAATGTTTTTTTCAGACCGCAATGGCTCCCGGGTTGACCCAGCCTTAAATGAGTACCGGTTCAGTCCGGGAAGTAAAAGCGGCGAGGGAGAGGAGATGGCTACCGCCCTCATATAGCCGAGCCTTTGAAATGTGAGATCGCTAACACCTCACACCCATACGGCAGTAATGCTATGGGTTACTTTTACTTACCCATTTATAATTTTTTTTCACTTTATTTTTTTTGGACTCAAGTTAGCAATGTTCCTTTCTTATTGTTTTCTCTATAACGATTTAACTGTCTTTATCAGGGAACACGAACCATCATTGATAACACAGACACAGGCCTTGGTGTCATACCAATAAACACTCGCTATGAAGGATTTTTGGATTGCTTCACATCTATCGTCAAGGAGGAGGGCCTTCAGGGTCTGTACAGAGGTTTTGGTGCCTTGATCCTACAGTATGCAATACACGCAGTCATCCTTAGACTGGTCAAGTTCATGTTTGAGAAGTTGTCCCAGGAGTTTGATCAGCAGCAGCGACAGCACAGGCTGTCACAGCTAACTTCGAAATCCAAGGCCCAGGAATTTGGTTATGGTGAAGGATCTACAAAATAGAAGTATGAAGACAGTGAACTGTATGCTGGTTAGTATCATTTTGTGTTAGTTATGATTCTTACTATAATTTTATGTTAGTTATGATTGTTAGTATTTTTTTGTTTTTATTTTTGGCGTTCGCCTTATTTCTCAAATCCCCAAGGTGGTGTGCGTTGCACTGTGGTTTTTATTTTGTGCCTGTCGGCCCAGTACATCCGACTTCAGCATGATTGTTAGTATAATTTTGTGTTAGTTATGATTGTTAGTATAATTTTGTGTTAGTTATGATTGTTTGTATAATTTTGTGTTAGTTATGATTCTTAGTATCATATTGTGTTATTTTTATGATTGTTAGTATAATTTTGTGTTATTTTTATGATTGTTAGTATAATTTTGTGTTAGTTATGATTCTTAGTATAATTTTGTGTTATTTATATGATTCTTAGAATAATTTTGTGTTATTTATATGATTCTTAGTATCTTTTTGCATTACTTGTATGAGTGGTTAGGATGCTTATCTTCTGTTCAGAAGGACTTGGGTTAAACCCCTGTAAGGACCTAGATTTAATTCTAATCTGGAGCAGAATAGTAGTCTAATCTGTTTTTTGGACACTACCCAGAGATCAGTGAAATTTTTACCTGAAGATCCACTGTGAAAAATCCCGGTCTCTGCCGTGATTCGAATCTGCGACTTCCGGCACCTGAGGCTGACACCTTACTTTGAGACCACTGAGCATAATTCATAAATAAAAGATTGAAACTTTTTTTTAAAAAAATAAATATATAATGTTATTATATTGTACTGAAATTATCTCTCGCGTAAACTTGAAGCATACAAAATTTGGAAGCAGGTATAGGTTGAATGCAGAAAGCTAGAATTTTATAATGTGATCTCCAAAAACGATGACTATTACCAGTTGAACCGAAGAGAGCAGGTCGTTGTCTTCAGACTTCGCACTGGCCACAACAGACTGAGGTACCACCTATTCAACAAATTGAAGATAGGGTGTACCGACGAATGCCCGTGCGGTACTGGTAAAATGACGGCTGAACATCTGCTGCAGAACTGCCCGACATACGAGGATCAGAGAGAGCAGATGTGGCCATTACCAGTGGAACTGCAAGACAAGCTCTATGGCAGTGGCGAGAGCCTCAGGATGACCGCCGCTTTTTTCGAAAAAATAATGGTTACTGTCTGACTGCGTACGCAGAAGATAATGTGATCTGCTGATATTGGAATGTGGTTCTCTATACCCCAGTACTTACTTAGTTTGAAAATGTTTTAGGAGAAAGGCCCTGATCAGAAAACGGTATGGGATTACATTGAAGGAAGGGGACGAAGACTTCATGTCTGGTGAGGCAAGATATACTGATCAGACATGTTTATCAGGGTCAGGCTGGCCAAGACCCTCACCTCGGCTTCCTAGTAGCCCTCCCTGGAAACTGGCTGTTTTCATGGCAGCCTGGCTATGAAGTAGTGAACAATACACAGATGAAGCCAAGCAAAGCACAACTGCTTGGAGGACCCCAGTCCACTTTCATCAGCAGGCTCGGGATATTAGGAAAACTACTGCAACCCGCCACTTAACGTCCTTTTCAGGGCGCACAAAAGAGTAACCTACTCATTGTGGGCATTCGCAAACAACAACAACAATACTACTGAATTATAGGTAGTACCAATTATAGGTAATCCTTTCAAGCTCCACCCGAATGGTGCCTGGGTTGGAAAGAACTGGGCTGCTATAATCTTCCATCAAAGCATGTTGTGAAAGGTGACTAAAGAAGGTTGTTCATGGAGTTAGCAGCCTCATGTATCGGTATGGCCATTGAAATTACCACTGAAAATGTTTGGATACAGGCTTCCTATAAGGGGGTCAACTGAAGTAGTGGACCTTTGCTTACAGGTTTGGGTGGTTATTGGTGTTAAAAACATGGATAGGTATGGTTCAGATACTGCTGGAAGAGAAACAAGAATGAACCCTACATTACAACCAAAAGGCTTTCATTGGGGACAACTGGCAATATACGAGGATCTTTAAATGAAACCCAATCTAACTGCACCAAGCGAACATACATACGATGCGCATGATAATGTAAATTCTGGTGTAAACAGCACAAACCAACTGTCAAGTTAGCAAAATTTCATAATCCTCCGACTCATAGTATTCTCAGTAGAACGTTGAAAGCATGGTGTGTGTGAAACGGAATCCGTCCAGAGTTGATCAGCGAGCGGTGATTCGGTTTCAAACAGCTGAAGGATGCCTCGCAGTTGACATTCATCGCAGAATGCAGGCAGTGTATGATGACAAAAGGGGGTCGAAGACAACAGTGAAGAACTGGGCAATGATGTTTAAAGAAGGACGCGAGTTAACAAACGATCTTCCGAGACCAGGTCAGGCGCATATTGTTGTGTCAGCAGATGCCATTGCCAAAATTTATGCAGCATTTCCGGTGGACCGTCGCCGGAGCTTACGTTTGCCACACTTTTGTCACCATACACTGCCTGCATTTTGCGATGAATGTCAACTAGTCGACATCCTTCAGCTGTTAGAAACTGAATGACCGCTCACTGATCATCAGTGGACGGATTCCGTATCCCACCCGCCATGTTTTCAACTGTCTGCTGGGGATACTATGAGTATGAGGATGATGAAATTTTGCAAACTTTACGGTTTGTATGGGCTGTTTACTTCATAAGTGACGTCATCATGCGCAACGTATTTATGTTCACCTAGTGCAGTTAGGTCCGGTTTCATTTGAACACGCCTCGTACATAAGAACTAACACATTGAAGCAAAGGCGAACATATCAATAAAGGAAATGAACAAATAATTTAAAAAAAAGGTTTAATTCTTATTGGTGTTCGAAGATACTTGAGCAGAGTTGTTTACTTTTGACACTATTTATTGAGTAAATCGTCGTTATTTTTTGCAAAGATACGACACTTTCAATCTCAGACATAGTCGTTCCAATCCTTCTGCATGGCCTTCTAAATGTGGACAGTCCTGCAAAGAGATTAGAAGAGTCAAGAATCCTCCATTATGCCCAAGTCATAGGCAAATCCTTGGAATAGACTGGTATGACCCAATTACAAACACTGAGATCTTTTACAAACACATCTTCAAAGTATTGTTTTTGTGTTCTATCTTTGGTCATAAGGTGCGCCTCTCCCATGATGTCCCTGCCTGCCAGATCTTACATCTGGCTGTTGAAATCAGGGGTAGGAAAAGACCTTGTCCCACATGGAGGCTCATCTGACTGACAAAATGCCAGCACCTCAGACCTATACGCCTAAAGGACCTCGGCCATCAGTCGAGGCCACAGATGATTGATGCGATGAGTGCCCTGGTCACCTAAGCTGATTGTTCTTATATTATTGTTAGTAAATATAGTGGGCAAGTGGTTAAGTGACACGGCTTACAATCCGAAGGCGAAGGGTTCGATCCCCATCACAGCACCGGATGTTACCCCGGGGAAGTAAACTCTTACATAAAATGCATGCTGAAGTCGGATGCACTGGGCCGACAGGCGCAAAATAAAAACCACAGTGCAATGCACAACACCTTGGAGATTAGAGAACGCAACCAAAACTATAAAAAATAAGTAATTATCTAGTAGCAGGTTACAGTGGCTCTTATTTATCAAGGAACATACTGACGAAGGTTGGCTTGGGCCTTTCTGTCTATAATACGATGCTGGGCTTCTCAACAAGTTTACAGCTATAGGGATGGCAGTGTCAATCTCCACCTCATTGTCCATTAGTCATGTCCGTAGCACTATAAAGCATTAGTTAGACCTAGATTGGAGTATTGTATTCAGGTGTGGAATCTTTATCGTAGAGCGGATATAAAAATACTGAAAAGGATACATCAGGTCAGGTCATCCCGTAACCGGTAAGGTCGTTGGGTCACACATGAAGACATCCTCACAACTCCACGCCATCCCTCTCTGTCAGAAGCCGCTGCCTGTTACTCTTCTGGTCGGAGACTGGTCCATTCTTTTATGTTGTCTTCCTATCTCTTTTTGGGCCGGCCTCTTCGTCGTCTGCCATGCACCTTCCCGTGGAGGATTGTGTTTGTAAGACCATTTGATCTCGATATGTGACCGTACCAAGTGAGTTTCCTTCTTTTGACAGTTGCCAAGAGATCTTCGAAAGGCCCTATTGCCGTCGTAATTCTATTTAGGATTTCCTCGTTTGTAACTCGATCTTTGTACGTGACGTTTAAAAGTCTTCGGAAACATCTCATCTCCAAGGCCTGTATCCTTCGTTGAAGGTCAGCTGTAACGATGTAAAGGATACATAGAAGAGCAAAAAACTGATAGTGAGATTTCAGAATTATGCTTAGAAAAACCGGCCTACAGTGGCTAGAAAAGAGAATGAGTTGAGGTGATTTAATACAGATTTATAAGATAATAAATGAAACCATAGACTGCCTGCATTCTGCGATGAATGTCAACTGGTCGACATCCTTCAGCTGTTAGAAACTGAATCACCGCTTGCTGATCAACTCTGGACTGATTCTGTATCACACGCGCCATGATTTCAACGGTCTGCTGAGGAGACTATGAGTCGGAGGATAATGTAATTTTGCAAACTTGGCGGTTAGTATGAGCTGTTGACATCAGAAGTGACATCATCGTGCTCATCGTACATATGTTCATTTAGTGCAGTTAGGTACTGGTTTAATTTGAACACGCCTCGTATTATAACACGTTGTTAATGTATATTTTAATAAATATTTTGTTGCAGGAACTTCAAAATATCAGTGACGGATATAGAAGGATGAAAGGCCCACTGTCCTGTGTGTCATGGCTACAGTGTTTTAGTATAAATGTTGTTTATATTTGTGCTATTCTTCATTGTAATAAGAAAATTTGTGCTAATGCCAGGGGGGAGGGGTTTGACTTCAGCACTGTGAGCCAAATGTGGCTCTTGTAAAAATATTGTGTGGCCCACGTTCATACATAAAAATAAGTTTGTTTGATTTTTGCCAACTCTCTGTTATCAGTGTCAACATGGACATTATCAAAGACCCAATAGAGAAAGATTATGACCTGTGAGATGATATGCTTGAGAAAACTAATGTTACTAGGAGAGACAATGAGAAGTAATGATGGATATAGAGAAATACAAGTGGTTTGTCACCTAGTGCAAGTGCAACCTTTCAGACTACCCCTGCGCGCTTATAACTGTGTCGATCGTGGAAGACCAAGAACCAGGTAGATATGAATATCCTAAACCACCATGGGATGTCGATATCTAGTTAGTTGCCCATCGCAAGCAATGATGGTGACAGCATCAGACAGGTTTTCTGTTGTCTTGATGATGTAGTTTGCGCTGTATTTGGATTAAAGCGAAGAAGAAACTGTTGGTCATCAACCTCACTCTCTCATCCCTAGCTACCTTGGACCAGTGGCAAGATGACTGGAGATAACTCAGTATGCAGACACTCTGGTTTTATCTCCCTTGAGATGATGTGGTCACTTTAAAATTATCCAGATTCGTTTTCGTTTATCGCTTTGAGAGGCGAATACTTTACCTCTCACCTATTGCGACCCCAGGGGATGTCGACAACTACAGCGACAAGTCTGGCCTTAGACAGACAACTTTCGCTCACCACAGCGCCTCATGTGGATAAGACAAGAAAGAGAGAGAGAGATTTTTTACAAAAAACTTGTCTTGTGAAAACCAATGTTTCATGCAATCATCATCTGAAATTGTTCTGTGAGTTAATGCAATTAGTTTCAACACATCTCATAAGATATCAGTTGTTTTTGGCTTTCACAAGAAAGATTTTCAAATGAATGCATTTTTGTTACTGATGGGTAACTATATTGGTTCATATGACCATCAGTTTTGAAGAAGTTTTGACTTCCCTGGTTTGTGCTTATCAAGTTGAATTAATATTATGACATATGATGAATATAATTGTTTCTGTAATGTTGCAAATACAAGTATACATTCAATTGTATAATTAAATTAAATTGTATAGAAATAATTTTTTTGTTCATTTATCTGCTTCAGAGTTTATCAACTAATCGCATATTTTAAGATAATCATAACTTTTAAAAGAACTTATCAACTAATTGTATAATTTGAGATAATAATTATAGCTTTAACAAATTTTAGGTAATTCTTCTTCTTCTTCGTTCATTCATTATCAATTTCTCGCTACCAAACCCTAAAAAGGGATTTGCAAGTAGCAGAATGTTGTCCAGAGAACGGAAAGTGTTGTGTCGTAGTTTACAGCTTGACTGCGATATTTGCATCTTTCAATCCAACTTCAGCAGGCATTTTTGGGTACCGGGCTAGCCTTCCCTTTTGATCCCTTCTACTTAGCCAGTCTGCCCTGCTGCAGCCTGTTATCCAGGATCACCGCGTGGAGGTGTAAAAGGGTCTTGGCAGCTCTGGTTTGCTGGCCCTGATACTAGCAGTCAGCTATGGGTCGCTGACCGCTGCAGCTCATACGCTTCAGCTCATCTGCTGCAGCTCATGTGCTGCTCAGCATCTTGATCCTGGATGTAACTGATAGATGTTTAACAAAAATCAGGTTTTGTCCATTGCTCAGGTGTATGAAATTTCTCTGGAATAAAGACATACACGATACATATAAAGTCATTATATCAAATAGGTATCATGTGTTACAACTAGAAGAAATAGATTATGTAAAGAAGCACTGCCAACAGATAAATATTTAGATGAAAGTTCTATAGAAGTTTAGGGAAAAAAATTGAAAGCCAGCACAAAACTAGATAACAGAAACTGTGGCAAAGATAAAGGAAAGAAAAATAAAAAATATAGATTTGAAGAGAAGGAAAACCAGAAATGCTAGAGCTAATGCTTAGGAAATATACACTGAAGCCAACAAAGAAGTATGAAGGAGCATTTGAAGAGATTAGAGAAAATATTTGGATGAATTGACAAGAAATCTTTTGAAAAAGAAAATATAAAACCCCTGTACAACATCAAAGAGAAACTAACAGGAAATTACAAACAGGTAAATTGCTTTATTAAAGGTAAGGAAGGAAATTTGAATAGCAATGCAAATGAGCAGTTATTAATTTAAGAGATGGGTAGAACATTTATAACTTTTAAATAGACCAGCTTTGCAAGATTCCCCTGTTATTCAGTCGACAGAAACAGAACTGAAAGTTAATTGCAAGAAACAAAACAAAAAAGAAATGAATAAAACCTTAATGCCCTGAGAAATGGTAAAGCCAGTGGCACATAGAGTATATCAGTAGAAGCAATCAAAGCAGATATCAACACTTTAATAGGAATCATGTTAACATTAGTGCCTGGAAGAATGTTGAACAAGATCATACTAGAAATTGCATAGAGCCACAGACAAACGGCTGAGAGAAGAACAGACAGGTTTTCGATAAAATAAGTCCGTCACTGATTAGACAGCTATTATCATATGGTAACTCCTTTCAGTCAGTACTGATTATAGGGGGTGCACTTGGAGTGATAACTCTACTTAGTTTTTTATTTTCCTTCTCCTTATGGCATTATCTTTTTACTTATGTGTTGCAAGAGCTTCTTTTCATCAAGTCTGAGGTAACTCTTAAGGGTACGTCTCCGACTATTTTTTTGCCATCCGCCAACGCCATCTGTCCAAAGAAAATATCTTTGAAGATGTAAGTATGCAGCGAACATGACCAAGCCATCATAGTTTGTGCTGCCTAATGAGAGTGTACATGCTTGGGAGACAGGATGCACCTCAATGTTTGTCACTCTATCCTTCCATAAAATGAAAAAGGATGGATCATAGGTACTGTAGATGGAAGAAGTTTTAACCTTTGCTCTTGTTTGACATAGAATGCCCTAGTTTCGCTGCCATATAGGATTGTGCTGATGACACGTGGCCTTGGTCTTATTTGTATGTTTCTGATTAGCTGCACTGAGAATACACTGACTTTCCAGTCGGGTGATTGGGGTTTGATTCCCAGTTGGTGCTGGATTCTTTCCCGGTTGCAAACCTGTGGTCAACCCGGCCACAAAAATTGGTAACCAGAAAAAATCTGGGAAGTCAAGGCGGCCGGCGTGATACTGTTCACATTACTCATTATGTGCTATGTGTCACCAAATAATATGGGCCTAACAACGTATTTTGCATACACCAGATGGCGTGACAGATCTTTACTTATACTGAGAATAATATTTGAACAAAGTGTGGTCTGGAGCCCATCTCTTTTTTTCAAATTCATGAACAATAAAAAAGCATTTGACAACTTAGACATAGCCACTCGCAAGTGCCCCTGAAGTTCACTAACATGTTTAACCCTTGACAGTCCAGCCTAATTTATTAGTTTCATGTCTTAGATTCAAATCAGTTAGGCCGAAATGTAAAGGATTAACCTTTTGCTTCCCAGATTACAAAATTATGTCTGTTCTTGGAATCTGCATAATCTTTCAGCACGTGACGTCATGATATGATTGTTGATTTTGAGAACCTCTAATTTTTTTGTTTTGATTTTTGTGTGTGTCTAGAGACATATATTAATAAAGAACTTGTTGGTGTTATTGTGTATATGTTAGTTTCAGAGATACAAGAAGGTGAAGGTGATAGTGGTGAAAAATAGCACAAACATATAGACTCACCAGGTAGCAACATCTTTTGGTTAGAAAGAAAAATAAAATTCACAGAAAAAACATACTGATACTACTATTGATGTTTACTGTGATTGCTATGTCTGTCACTTCGACTATAAATGTAATTATTGTATGTACATAAACAAACTAAATAAACAGAAAAATCCATTCTCAATGATGGGTGAATCTTCAAATCCAAGCAAAAAACAAGAAATCCTTTCCAAAATCTAAAACAAATTTTAAAAATCGCCATTGTTTTCATCTAACCATACATGACGGAAGTTGGAACTCTCTACAATCAAAAGAGTAGAATGTTCAGCCATATCGATGGCATTAACCTGGTAGTTTATATACGATAAAGCGATGACCCTAGAGCTGGCGGCTTGCAACGCCAGTGGAACGGAGCTAAATCGTTGTAATTTCACGTCGTTGTAACGGGAATAGTTAAGACACACATCTAATCAATTAGATCAGACTGTAAAGGGTTAAGACAAAAACCAATTTAGCCAGACTGTAAAAGGTTAAGACACACATCCTATCAATTAGATCAGACTGTAAAGGGTTCAGACAGATCTCATCAGTTTAGCTGAACTGTAAAGGGTTAAAACATCTCATCAGTTTGGTCGAACTGTAAAGGGTTAAAACATCTCATCAGTTTGGTCGGACTGTAAAGGGTTAAGACAGATCTCATCAGTTTGGCCGGACTGTAAAGGGTTCAGACAGATCTCATCAGTTTAACCAGACTGTAAAGGGTTCAGACAGATCTCATCAGTTTGATTGGACTGTAAAGGATAAATAAAATATGAAGATATGAAAATGTCCAGTTCTACATGGTCATACTCTTTTTTGTTTGGTAGTAATATCTTAATCATCTATTATTGAAATGAGAAATAATTTTTCTGGGCTTGCTCCAAAAATATCAACTTTTAGGAGCAAAAATGTTTGTTCATAGTTTATTTTCCCCCCACAATATAGTCCATATTAACTGTGTACTAAAAATGTAATATACATTTTACATGGGCCTAAAAGTATTCAAAAGTATTTGAAAAGTATTTTAGGTTGAAAAATCTAAATGAAAACAGGCCATAGAACATTTTTACCTACTCACCTACAACCCCCGGCAAGATTTGCAGAGGTACATGTCTAACAACTGCCACTGGTGTTGTCTGAAGTCCGGTGCTGAACTCTTCACTGTGGATGTATTTTTTCTGTAATATGTTGTAGCGACTTGTGTTATATCTCAAGTCGTACTAAAGAAAGGGTGCCTTGGCCATCCTGGCTGTAGTACTATGCTCCTCAATAGGCTTGCCAGAAATGGGGATTACAGTGTTGTGCCCTACCTCATTGACCAGGCTGCTGTAACACTACCTGATTCCAAGAACACAGTGTGGACATGACGTGGGGGTGTCTTGATCAGTTTATTGTACGTGGCCCTGAAACGAGCATCTTTTGTGAGTAGGTAGGCCAGTTAGGCGACAAGTGCCCATCTTGCCAACATGAACACGAGGAGTTGACGAGTCCTAGGCTGCATGCAGTGAGAATGATGTCTTTTTTTTTTTACCTAATCAGATGGTGAAGGAGAAGCTAGTTTCCCATCCATTTATGGCCTGCTTTGAGAGCTGGTGGGCAGGGACATTCTCGGCAAGGCAGGACACTTATCCAAACAAGGCCAAATGGCGACGGTTTTACATGGGCAATCTGCTATCGAAGCAACAAAACTAATAAACATGACTACATCAGCATGTTTTGAAGATTCACAATCACCTATGCCATAATTAATAAATTAGACTTATCAGTTACATAATTTTTCTGATGGCAATAAGCAACTCTGCTTAACTTATTTTGAAAGTCTTTACTGTAACATTTATAATTGTGAATAAAAATGATAGAGCTTTCAGCAACAATTGTTTGTGTGTTGTGGAGCCTTCTACTATCAACATTATTCTCACTTCATAGCTCCAATAGGAGAATTGCAATGATACCGAGGGTAAAAAGTTGATAACATCGTAAAGAATTAGGGCCCTCAGTGACTGCACCGATGCAGAAGCAAAACAATACCAATGGGATCACTATTGCTGTTACTCTCGTACAGGAAGCTTGTGCCATAGTACTAGGGGCGTTCAAATCAAACCATGACTTTTTGTTCTAGTTCTACCTGAATGGGTTACAGCATGCTGAAACTACTATAATTAGTTAGGGAGAAATGTGTCCTATTACTGCTAGGTGGCCCACTTGTCATGGGCCATTCATGTGACAGAGAATTACAAATGGCAGACACCACTGTTAGTGTGTGCATGGAACAGCGTATTTTGATGAAGTTTCTTCTAAAACAAGGACATTTTCAGAAGAATGCAATCACAATACGGGCATGTGACACTCAGCCAGAGTAAGGCATTGGGGTAAATGTTTTAGAGAAGTCCATACATCCGTGAGTGATGATCCCGGCCATGATGGCTCTCAATCCACCACAGTCATTCATTTGAATATCCAGATTGTGGAACACCTTATCCTGGAAAGTCGACGCATAACCTGTCGCGAATTGCACAAGACGCAAGTCTTTCTCTGGGTAGGGTAAACACTATTATTCATGAATATTTACATTTTGCAGTGGAAGGTTAGTGCACGTTGGGTGCCAAGACAGCTTTCTGCTTATGACTGGCAGAGAAGAGTTCAAGCCTACTCGACCTCATATGGCTCACCGAACTATGTGCAATCTGCAGCAAATTCGGTTGGGATGTATTGTCACATCCACCTTGCCTAGACCTCGCTCCAAACAATTTCCACCTGTTTGGACCGCTAAAAGAATTCCTAGGAGGTCAGCTTTTCAGCACTGATGACGAAGTAAAACAGGCTGTCCTGGATTGGTTCAGACATACTGACAAATCTTTCTACGTTGAAGTTTTTCAAGCATTACTTAAACACTGAGATAAGTGCATAATCGTTGCAGGAGATTATATAGGAAAATTAATGGCATTTTGGCTACTTGAAAAATTGTTTTTCTTTAAAAAAAAAATTCCCGCGTTTGACTTGAACAGCCCTCATATATCTCTTGTATATGTTTTGATTTTGCGTAATGAGATTGCCATTCTCCATGAATAACCCTCTTTACTGGCAATTGGAGGCTAGAGATGTAACACAGTGAATGAGCTGACAGCAGCCAGCTACTAATAGCTGGCCACTAGCATCAGGGTCAGCTAACCAGAGCTGACAAAGACCCTATTTTCCCCTTGCGGCGGCCCTGGAAACAGGCTGCAATGGTGTAGGCTGGCAAAGAGAATAGGGACCGCAGTGGGAAGGCAAACCCCGTACACAAAAACGCTAGCTGAAACCGGATGTGTCAAACTTGAAGGCGTAGATGTCGCAGCCTCGCCGTAAACTGTAAACTATATTTTGCCTGCCCAGATGTTAGTCTTCCTCCCCATGAAATGAAAAGAAATAGAAACAATAATATTCATACAAAACCAAGTAAAACAGGTGAAAAATTTCACGTACCTGGGTAACATAATCTCAGCAGATGTCGAAGGTGACACCGAAATCCAAAACAAATGTAATAAAGCAAGTCAAATGATTCGAAAAATGTCCCCGATATTGCTATGTAAGCAACTGACAATGGATACAAAGAGAACGCTATACAACACAGTATTCCTAACCTCATTGTGCCAGAACAGGACATTAACTAACAAAGATAAAAGAAACATCGTACCAACACGGATGAAATCCCAGGGCAGAATGCTTGGAGTAACAATAATGGATAAAATCAGAAACGAAGATATTCGAAAACAAGTAGGTATATCACCAGTGCTAGACCTCATCAAAAGACAGCAAACCAAACGGTTCGGTCACGTGACACGTCTAACACCAGATAGTATCCCCCAGAAAGCAATGCTATACATATTCAATGGACACAAAGCCAAGGGCCAACCACGCAAAAGATGTAAAGCAGAAATAATATAAGCAGTAAAGCTCCCCGTGTACAAAGCACATACTAGAGCCCTGTCAAGAAACTTCTACATAACCTGAAGCTGGAAGGCACAAGCAGAACACACACACACACACAAAGCGAAAAAAAGAAAGATTGCCTCATGATTAACGTTTTTTAAAATCCGTCATTGCCATTCAAAATATTGCATTACGCCCAGAGGATGGCATGTGGTATTATGGGATAATGCAGATATCAACGTCTCGACAGATGAATCAGATATGGTAGAACAGGAGCGACTAAGTAAGTAAAGTAGAAGACTCTACACCCGGGGTAGAAAATGAGCAAGTAAGTAAGGTTCAAGACTCTACACGCAGGGTAGAAAATGAGCAAATAAGTAAGGTTCAAGACTACACGCAGGGTAGAAAATGAGCAAATAAGTAAGTAAGGTATAGTCTTGAGCCTTACTTAGTTGATCCTTTTCTACCCTTGGGTATAGTCTTGAGCCTTACTTAGTTGATCCTTTTCTACCCTTGGGTATAGTCTTGAGCCTTACTTAGTTGATCCTTTTCTACCCTTGGGTATAGTCTTGAGCCTTACTTAGTTGATCCTTTTCTACCCTTGGGTATAGTCTTGAACCTTACTTACTTAGTTGATCCTTTTCTACCCTTGGGTATAGTCTTGAACCTTACTTACTTAGTTGATCCTTTTCTACCCTTGGGTATAGTCTTGAGCCTTACTTAGTTGATCCTTTTCTACCCTTGGGTATAGTCTTGAGCCTTACTTACTTAGTTGATCCTTTTCTACCCTTGGGTATAGTCTTGAGCCTTACTTAGTTGATCCTTTTCTACCCTTGGGTATAGTCTTGAGCCTTACTTAGTTGATCCTTTTCTACCCTTGGGTATAGTCTTGAACCTTACTTACTTAGTTGATCCTTTTCTACCCTTGGGTATAGTCTTGAGCCTTACTTAGTTGATCCTTTTCTACCCTTGGGTATAGTCTTGAGCCTTACTTAGTTGATCCTTTTCTACCCTTGGGTATAGTCTTGAGCCTTACTTAGTTGATCCTTTTCTACCCCTGGGTATAGTCTTGAGCCTTACTTAGTTGATCCTTTTCTACCCTTGGGTATAGTCTTGAGCCTTACTTAGTTGATCCTTTTCTACCCTTGGGTATAGTCTTGAGCCTTACTTACTTAGTTGATCCTTTTCTGTCCTTGGGTGTAGTCTTGAACCTTACTTACTTAGTTGCTTTTCTTCTACCCTTGAGTGTAGAGTCTTCTACTTTACTTACTCCACTCGAGTCTGGACTTCAAGGTCGTATTCTCTGATGACAAACGTTGCCTCTTCTTGTTACTTGGACGATATTTCTTAGATATCTTATTTCTGACGATTGGAGCTGGCTTTTCTGTGTTGTGGTCATTGCCCATGATTCACATCCATAAGTCAATACTGGTACATTGGTGGGGGAGGGGGGGGGGGGGGGGTATACAGCCATCTTAATTTTCTTACTTCCCGTTTCCCGAGGAATCTTCTATTTGTGGCATAATAAAGTTTATCCAAGACTGGAAACTCAACTGCCTACTTCACTTTCACGAGTATGGGGATGGAGATTGGTTGGTAACGCAACTGATGACAGACGCAGTGATACTGACTGACTCCGTAATATAGAAAGGGTCATGCTAAGAAGGGAGTGGGTCTTTTTTCTGAGAAACTCTGATGTACAAGGTGTAACATGGATCTACTGCCCAGGATATGCAGGCGACTGGCTGGGACAACGAAAGAGTTGATGCAGTGGCGGGACGAGCTGTGGTGAACGACGCGGTGATAACGAGAGACAGGGTTGAGTTGATAAGGGCAGTCAGGACAGTATACAGAACGATGAAGAGACAGAAGGTCGCAAAAATGCATATGTGCAGAGGATGATAGATTTAAGAGTGACTAGGAGAGAGGGGAGAAAGTGTGTGCCCTGTCTGGAAAGATCAGAAGAACACGAAATCAACACCTGACTGGGACTTTGAGTAGATAACTCTTAGCTGGCTACTTGAAAGGAGAAAGGACCACTAATGGAAATGTCACCTGTGTGATGATCTTGGTTCCTAAAATCAAGAAGGCTTATCCAATGCTGCCTTTTACGTGGCCAACTCTTCTTTAAATCTCCTTTCTCGTTAAGTGCAGCTCTAACGTATTGGAACCGCCTGGCCTGTTCCAGAGCCTCCCCCTTCCCCCCTCCTTCCCCTTGGAAAATGACTCTTTTTTTCTTCTCTCCAGAGACCGCCTTGGTTTTTGTGCAGATATATATGCTGTCTAAAGGCATGGTTTGGTGCCGAAGATGCAGCAGATCTGACAACAGCCAGTGACTCCTAGCTGGCTTCCTGCATCAGTGTCAGCAAACCATAGTCGATTAGACCCTATTCCACCTCCAAGTGTCGGCCCTAGAAACAGGTTGCACTATTGTAGTTTGGCTAAGATAATAGGGAAGGTAAACCAGATCTACGGAATGACTGCTGAAACCAGGTGTGTCCGTCTGAAAGGTACATATATCGCAGCGTCGCTTTAAAGTACAACACAATATAGAAACATCCTTTTCAGGGCGAACACATAATAATAATAATAAGAAGAAGAAGAAGTAGAAAAATAAATGGAAGAAGACGAAGAAGAAGAAGGTTAAGAAGAAAGGCATGTATATCACAGCCTCGCTGTAAAGTACAACCAACGTGAGCCGTAACAAGTTTTTAACATTTAAACCATCGCAGGCGATGATGGTGACATTGTGTCTTTATCGTGTAACGTGCGCTGTATTTGGATTATAGTACGGGAGTAATTGCGCTGGTCATCAACCTCGCTCTGTGGTCCCTAGCTACATTGGACCAGGGGAAAGGCGATAAGTCGAAACGACTGGAGGTAACTCAGGATGCATGCTCCAAATGACTGACATAATCAGTCTTCTTCTACTATGGAGTATTTAGGTTCATTTTTCTGTAGCTTATAGTTTTTACAGGGCAAGGTAGCCAGCCCCATGTCCAACAATATTTAGTCACCTCTTACGATATGCCTAGTGGTTTACAGTGTTTTTTTCTTTGCTCCACTTTTTACTTCCGGTAAGACACTGGCAAAAAAAATAGCAAAAAAATAAAAAAAATAAAAAATCCACCGATGAAAGGAAAGAAGTAATTTAACAACAAATCAGAAGCAACAGATAAGGTTTAAAATGTACATTTTTTTTATTGCAATGATCTTTATATTTTATACTGACATTCCTACACAATACACAGTCTACCTTGCCCTAGGCATGGTAAGCAGTAGGAAATAAACATTGCAAAATAATTATCGTGCTACAGATAGCGCTCACTTACTGGCTCCGTGCATAACCTACCTGTTTGAATACCAGGATTATAAATATATGCAAGACTTGACTGGCTATCAGCATTAAAAAATGAATTGAAAGAAGCAACAACTACAAGACACAACCCATCGAATCTGTGGTTAAAACAATTACAGAAATTTAAATTGGTTTCTCACTTTCAGTATTCAAACCATCAACTATGTCACATCATTTCTTTCATTCACATGCTTATCTATAATATTTCTTCAAATTGTAAATCAAGAAGGACCTGTCAATCAAATATTTTATCTCCATTTACAATCTTGTACACTTATCTTCTTCATTGAGCACGCAGTGTAATACTCAACACAAACTAAACACACAGTACATACAACAGCAAACAAATCCTAGATAAGCACGTCAGCCCACAAAAAACAATTCGTAACTTAAAGAAATCCTTTATCACAACTTGCTAGAAAAGAGTCTGTCCCAAAGAAAACAATTCTTAACCTACAGCTATTATTAGCTTGCTTCTGAATCTTCTAGTAAATCAGTTAAATATCTTGCAAGATAGTATCATCAACTGTGTAGAAGGACTCCGTAGCTATTATTAGAACGGATATGATTCTTCAAATAGCCGTAACTTCTGCTTTGCTTGTCATAGACATGAGCACATGGTAATTCCTACTATTGCCCAAGCTGGTGAGCGATGTCACATCGCATTCCTTAAGTTACTTTTGAACAATACACCTTTCATAACTCTATGAAATTCACTATGTAAAATGAGGTCTTGTCTGAACAAGATTTTAATTATCTTCCACTTTCACAGTCCATGTGCCCTTATATGGATGTCTGTTACTTCTTCTCCCTTATCACACTGGGCGGCATAGGCCATTAATCAACCCTCTCCATGTAAACTGGTCCTGTGCTATTTTCTCCAATTTATTCCAGCTTTTCCATATTTTTCTTGAATCAACCTATGTCTCTTCTCCATGTGTTCTTTAGCCTTCCTTCGTCTCTTTTTCCCTGTGGGTTCCATGATAGATATTGCTAGGTGATACTAACTTGGCATTTTCACAATGTGTGGATTATCCAGCGCCACGTTCTTACTAAGATTACATGTTCCTGTGTTATTTGAACGTCACAAATGTATAGGCAATGCAATTTCAGAACTGCTGTCATGGATAAAGTGTAAGAATTTGTGTACTATTTCTCAGCTTTTATTTTGGATAGTTGTGAATGTCCTTACTGCCCTGCATTTCCTACCTAAACAGATAGTTAGACGCCCATTTTATAACTGGCTAGATTATAGCATGGCTTTATGAGTGAACAAACCCTGCTCCTTTATCGTGACCTCTCTAATCATTGACAGTCACACACTTTTAACATGCTTGTAAAAACAAAAACCATCTACATTTTTACTTCAGGTTTTTCAATCATTTTTGTAACTTGGTTTAACTAGAGTCTGTCACACATTCAGATTCAAATAAGATGCTTTGTCCACGCTAATTCACTCTGCACGAAGCTATTATTTCTCCAACTCCACTATTGAAGCCACTCTATTATTTCTCCAACTCCACTATTGAAGCCACTCTATTATTTCTCCCACTCCACTATTGAAGCCACTCTATTATTTCTCCCACTCCACTATTGAAGCCACTCTATTATTTCTCCCACTCCACTATTGAAGTCACTCTATTATTTCTCACACTCCACTATTGAAGCCACTCTATTATTTCTTCCACTCCACTATTGAAGCCACTCTATTATTTCTCCCACTCCACTATTGAAGCCACTCTATTATTTCTCCCACTCCACTATTGAAGCCACTCTATTATTTCTCCCACTCCACTATTGAAGCCACTCTATTATTTCTCCCACTCCACTATTGAAGCCACTCTATTATTTCTCCAACTCAACTATTGAAGCCACTCTATTATTTCTCCCACTCCACTCTCATATAAAATTGTATATCAACTATACACCCATTTAATGAATAAACCATACCATTTTTAGAAAAGACTATAGGAATAACAATTATAGAACTATAGAACAATTTAGTTTATAAGTTATAGAATATACTACAGAAATAATAATTTAGTGAATTTGCTAATAAACAATTTAGCTATTAATATGTAGAACAATTTAGTGAATAAACGCGAACAAAAATTATAGTGAATGAACTAAAAAGCAATAAAGATAATAATTTACAGAACAATTTTGTAGATAAACAACGTAAAAATGGGGTAAATTGACTAGAACAATTCAGTGAACATATAACAATGTAGTTTAGTGTACCTCAAACCTTGTGTCACCTTAACATATAAATCTGCCGCGATATTTGTGTGAATTTATTAAATGAAATGTATCTTTCATGATTATGTAAAATGAAATTGCTTGACACAATTAATTACGAAAAATCTTTCTTAGATGAGAAGTAACACACCTAATTTTAGTGTTTGTGTTCTCAGAAACCTGAGTATATATTATATATATATATATATTTAAATACGTATATACTCGTATACACACACACACACACAC
Source organism: Ariolimax columbianus (assembly GCA_036924085.1). Taxonomy (NCBI): domain Eukaryota; kingdom Metazoa; phylum Mollusca; class Gastropoda; order Stylommatophora; family Arionidae; genus Ariolimax; species Ariolimax columbianus. Next base: position 73,672,885 of record JAVGWX010000003.1, read on the forward strand.
ACACACACACACACACACACACACACACACACACACACACACACACTGTACTTTCTATTCGGGTAGTGTTCAGATACATGTGCCATGTTTAACCAAATTTAAAATTAAGCCGTGGTCCCACAAGTTTAAACAATTCTGATCTAGCTATACACAAATTGACTGAATCAACCGTATACAAATTATTTAATTTCCTATATAACTATCTAGTTGGGGATATAGATAAAAGTATACAAAGAGGGGGTACTAAGTTCCGACTTAGCTACGTTCCCTGTTTTAGCTTCGTTAATACTGACATTCTCTTCAGTCGTAAAACCAGTAGCTGAGTTTGACTGTGTTTGTTTGTCGTAGTTTTCTTTAACGTGCGTGCTTTCCTCATTTTCGGATACATGTACAGAAATGGTGTTGACGCCAACACGAGAATCAGTTGCAGGTCCAATCGTTGAACTGCTGGGAAGGCCATTGCTAGAAGTGTAATACTCACCCTGGTTGCCGTTTTCAAATGTGCCAAACAAGCGTTTCTCACAAAGAACGCCGAGAATGTCTACCTTCGTATCTCTCATACTGTTATAGCTGTCAACTCTAATCACGTGATCTCTGATCGGGGTGGAAGCCAACTGCTCCAGAACAACCTCTTCAACTTTCCCAACAGCCACCACGATAACCTTGACATTCGTGAACTTTAATCGCATGACCTCCTTCTGAAGCAGATCCAGGTTAGAGGTCATTTCATCAACGATCAGCACAGCTATCCGCTGCTCTGTCAGAGGAACGCTGCCGAACGTTTCAGTTCTCAGCTGCCTCACGAGGTCTGGGTAGCCAAAGTTGTAGTTTGATCTAATAGTAGCTAGCGAGACCTGGAACTCATGGATGCTCTGCAGGGATGTGACGCCCCCAACGCATGGCTGTGTCAGTAAGCCGACCTTGATACGTAAAGCAGCCATAATTGCGTCGTTGATGAAATCACTGATGAGCTCTTGGACAATCACTTTGGATACTGAGATGGAGTTAAGGTAGTCGTACACAAACATCACGTTTGATGTCATATGAGAGCATTCTACAGAAACAAAGAGAAAGAAACATAAAAGATTAGAAATGATATATTACGCAGAAGACAACGTATATTCACAAGAGTGCATTCCGTTAAATTACATCCATTTTTCAAACAAGAGGTAACCAGGTTGAACAAAAAATATCCCGCTTTATCAATCGAGCATGCCGAAAAAGGAGACTAAAGATGGATATGCTACAGAGACCAGCACTGCATAATTTACACATAGTGCCTTAGCAAAGAACTCATGTGTAAATCCTTCTACAGTCCTGGTCCTTTGGATAGTAAAGGACAAAATGGAAATGAATGAAAAATGCGTTTTTTCACAGCGTGTTACTATGCAACCATTATCATAACAGTGTATTATTGTATTATAGAACAACGTGACAGTGTATTACTACGCATATAACAATATGACAGTGTATTACTACGCAGACAACAATGTTGACAGCAACTTACGAGTGATTTGGTTCGGTATGTTGCTATCATCCTTCGAGACCGCCTTGCAAGTCTTCTGTGCCAGCAGTTCCGTGACAGAAGATAGCGCCTTGAAATCATCCACGCTAAACACGAAGTCTTCATCAGGGTCGCTAGAAATGTAAGATAACTCTTTCTCGTCCACCTCTGTTCCTACCCCAACAGCGAACATGTACAACCCTTTCGATCTGGCTTCAGCAGCAGCTTCGGCAGTTCTCTTCGGTATTTGTGATAAGCCGTCTGTAACTGTAATGATAATCTGTGCTACGCCCTTTCTTGCTTCACCCGCCCCGAAGCCTTTGTTTGTGACGTATTCAATAGCGTCGCCAGTGTTGGTTCCACCTGTCAAGTAGTCCACATGCTCCGGTTGGATAGCTGCTAGAAGTGATTTCAGATTTTGATGATCTGATAGTCCAAACTCATGGTTGACCTTGAATAGAAAATATTTAGAAAGTTATAACATAAACATCAATATTACACATAATAATAGTAATATAGAATTTAAGCCTGTTTTATCATTAGACCAACACGGCAGATGTATGGGACTTTGGTTCAGACTCAATAGTGTGCATTTCTGACTCTTAAAAGGAACAGTATCATATATATTTGTTTCTTTAATAACCATTGTAAAAATATAACAACGTTAACAGAAAGTAGATATATGTAGGATATAGAATATCATAATTATTTTCGTTCGTCAGTCTCGCTACTAGTGATGTCAAGTCTAAAAATAACTTAAAACTAAGGTAAATATAAAATGGGAGTTTCCGTCAAATCCATGCCATATAGGAATTCTTGCTGTCTCCGGGGTAATGAACCACTTGACATGGTATTGGATGTATTAAAATTGTGGCAATCTTTTCATCAGGTAGAAGTTTTCCTTTCCAATTCGGCTCAACGGAAATTTGTTTCTTTGAAAGTTGTACGATAAGAACCTTTTTTTCCATTTTTTAAATTGTGTTTTTTAAACCATCATTGACAACGCTTATTTGATTTCTCAATGTCAGAATATCATTTTTAACACTGAATATTTTTAAGATCAATAAATCTAGTATTTTATGAGTTAGTGAATTGCGCAACACCAAGTGAGTGAGAATGATATGAGAATTCTAAATACTGAATGCTAATATGATACATTTTAGAAGGATCAAGTATTCTCAATTATTGTGTGCTTTTACTATACACAGCCCGCTCTAATATCGACATTGCACGAAAAACAAATCCCGAAAACATGACAGTTTAAAATAAAAACACAATTTATATCCTAAACACACACGTAAGTTGGTAGAAGACAATCTGTTTATCATTAGCCCGCTGGTTTGAATCTGGCTCTTGTTAATTTTTTTTCTTCAAAGTTATGGGATACAAATTTGTTTAGTTTATTAGGATTAACAAACTAAAAATGTCTCTCATTATTGACGGGTTGTTGCTAGTTTAATTATAAAGTAAGTACTCCAATCGAGCTATGGGTTATACTTAGTTATAAAGTATAATGAACAATTTCTATGAATCTGATTTCTATGTTTGATTTTCATCCATATTTGTATTCATATTTTCATTTTTGGAAAGCAGTGATAAATTTTGCATCAATCATGCAAGAGATAAACCCAGAAGGCTGGCAGAATATTGGAGCATTTTGGTTCGTATGTGGTGCATGTAGTTATCATTATCCAGGGAGGAAACTGGCCTTGAATCGGCCCTACATTCACTAACAGATGGGTCATCAGCCACGATGATTTGCAGAGTAGCAGTGGAGCGACTAAGTTAGTGAAGTAAACTGGGTCTAACTTATTTTACGCTAATATTTATTGAAACTTACGTTGTTGGAGAAAGTGACAAGTCCGACTCTTGTTAGAAGAGGAGAAATTTCGAAGGATGACACGAGGTCTCTGACAAAAGGGAGAACACGATCATGAAAGTGACCAATCCACACAGAAGTGGAGGCGTCTAGCAGGAAGTAGATGTCAGCAGGTTTCCCTTTACAACCTGAAACAAGAACAACAAAATCAGCACATTCAACATTCGGTACAATCTTTTATTGATACTAAAACATGTTTTTTTTTTATTAATGGGACAACTGAAATTATGACGAACGACAAACTGACTATAATATGAAATCTACACTAAATGTTCAACAAAATTGTCCAAATCTGCATTTTAAATTTGAAAACGATCATAGGAACAGTTCATTCGAGTATCTGTCAAAATTTGATAGATTAGGCCTCACTAATAGAGAACGTGTACACAATCTCAGCTCTCTAAATTATGGGGAAGTTGGTTAAAATAGGAGAAATAGAAGTCCAGGCCTACAATAGGCAGATAATGTTAAAGAAAAAGATTGTGAAAATTTAACTTACGCTCATCAAATTTGGGCGCATCTTTAACAGGCAGTTCTGAAGTTTTTTTTGGCTTGCGCGTCGTAATTCGCTTTATTGGAGCTGCAGTACTTGTGGTGGTTGTTGGTGCAGTAGTAGTAGTAGTAGCGGTGGTTGTTGGTGCAGTAGTAGTAGTAGTAGTAGCGGTGGTTGTTGGTGCAGTAGTAGTAGTAGTAGTAGCGGTGGTTGTTGGTGTAGTAGTAGAAGTAGTAGAAGTAGTAGTAGAGGTTGTTGTTGGCATAGTAGTAGTTGTAGATGGTGAAGGGGACGGAGAGTGTGTAGAAGTCAAAACTGAAATAAATAAAAGATTTTGGAAACATTAAACAAATTTATTCCATTGCAATATACATTTTATTCAATTGGTTTTCAAGGTATTGCAAATATTTATAAAGTAGGTTTCTCTCGCTCTCACTCTTTCTCTCTCTCTCTCTCTCTCCTTCAGTCTCTTTCTCTCTCTGTCTCTCTTTCACTCAAACACGCACACCCACGAACACATAGTCCCACACAGCAACAACAACAACGATAATGCACAGCTTATAAATAACTAGGCAAATAACAGGAAATTGTAGGTGCTTATTAGAAGTCGAAATAAAAATCATGAACCAGAGCTGATGTATCGAAAAAGAATGGCCGTGAGCATAGCTAACTATAATTACGGCATTTATGTTCACACTAGAGTGCACCAATGGGATATTTACGGTAAACACAGCTTGCCCGTGCAGCAGACATACAGGGTGCACACTAGGTGTTCATTTTTCCCGATTGGAAAAAACAAAACACATATAGTTTACTGCAGTTTTGAAACCCCACCTTTTTAGTTACAGGACAGTTATCCAAATAGCTCGACCACTAAGAGCTAGCTTCCCCATTTACAAAACTAAGTGGCACCACATGAGCTCACACAACTAGACGAATCTATAGCCTTTCCTCACCTTCACATGTAGTCTGGGCGAACACGTTTTTAATGCTGTCCAATGCCCGGAAATCTGTTACTTGAAAAACGAACTGCTGGCTAGGCGATGAGGCCATGTTGTTGAGTTCAAGAAAATCAACACCATTGCCCACACCAACAGCGAAAATATCAGCACCTGGATTAGAGACAAAGTTAGTATTTTCAATTAATTAAAGTTTACTATTTTCTTTTTCAATGACATCGTAAGGGGACGAAGATATAGAAGTTAAAGAGTTGATAGCAGCCAGTGACTCAAGAAGAAGTAGATGACAAAGAAGAAGAAGAATTCCCATAAAAGCAATAGTAAACTGTTTGTTGCTAGCCATTGTTAATATTATATTGTTTATGTTTATATTATAAGAACAGAAACAAACCAGCTTTACGTGTCGACCATCACCAGAAAAAAAACGATGTTCAAGGACATATCGTTAGAATTTAACACCAACCGTCTTCCATTGCAAGCACTCGAATGGACAAAAAGGGGCGGTCGGAAAAGGGGAAGACCCAAGTAATCACTCAGGAAAACAATCATCCGAGAGGGCTCAACTATGGGCCTCAGCACCATACAAGATCTAAAAAGAGTGGCGTCACACCGTTCAAACTGGAGATCATTTATTTTTTCTGCCTTATGCGCCGTACTTTTCGCACAAAGAGCATAGATAGGTAGATAGATAGATAGATAGATCGTGTATGAATGAAAATACATTAGAACAAATTCTCACCCATAGCTTTGATGATTGCCGCAGCTTCCGCTGTTTTCTTGGCGTTGGCAGATTTCCCGTCTGTGAGTACCACTACCAACTTTGCAACACCTTCTCGGGCGCCACGCTTTGGTGTTAGCATTTCTTTGGAAACGAACTCCAGAGCTCTGTGAGTGTACGTGTCACCTCCGCGAAATCTGAAGTTATCGATGGCCTTGAGCAACGCCTCAACAGTCTGTAATAGTTTAATTTTCAAGATTAATCTAGAAGCTACTACACAGATTAGGCACGTGAATACTCAATCAATATAAAACTTTTTTAAACCCTAAGGGGAGCAGACGTCTTCAGTAAATGCACCTGCGATTATTAAAGGTTCACTTACCCAAACCTATTGACGTATTTTGGGTCTTAAAGATTAAACTGGATAATGTGTCCTTCCTTATGCCCCCCCCCCCCCCCTTTCCCATCCCTAGACGTTTGAGATGAATACTTCGATTGAATGTCAGTTAGATAAATAATTACGTTCATGTTTTTGGTGTTATGTATTTTGACTTTAATTGTTTGTTTGGTTCTCCCAACCAACAGGCTCATGTCAGTCGACATATATGTAAATGGGTACGTAACTTAATTTAACGTTAAGAAAAAGCAGCGAGGAAGGGCACTGGCCACCACATCCCACACACGCTGTGGCTTAGTCTACTGAAGTCTCTAGCAATTCATTTCTGACCAGCGGTTTGATATGCCGAAGTCATCCTGTACCATTATCTTACCATAATCGATGGCACCTACATTTCGTTGAGCCTGTCTCATTATTATGCATAGGTTTCTGTAAATATATTATCAGACTATGCGAGATGATGTAACTTTTCTTATTTTTCCTTTCTAATTCGTTCACTATGAAGCATAGAATTACGGCTGCAGAGGGAAAATTTTAAGAAGCAAACTGCTAATCACTTTTTACTTTTTCGCGGTGGTCGTGCTTGAAGGGATTTATCGTATGATGAGGTTGCTAGCCACATGTACCGCCCTCTTTAGCTTTATTTTGGAATATGATTGGAAAACTAATGTGGGTTGATTTTTTTATTCAGTGAACAACACATCTTATTACAATTCATATGTGTGCTAGATGACTTTGATAAAATCTGCAAGTTTATACCATTACAATCTACATTGTCTCTGAAATAATAGTTTAAATCTGCGAGATAATACCATTACAAACTACATTGTCTTTGATATAACTTTGTTTAAAGCTGCCATATTATACCATTACAATTTCTACGTCTCAAAAATAACTTTGTTTAAATCTTTGAGATGATACCACTACAAACTACATGTCTCTGATAACTGTGTTTTAATATTCAAGATTATACCATTACAGCACACACACTTCATGAAATTGTCTTATTACACAATCCACATGTCTTGTAGAAAGTACAAACCTGATACTTGTTGAGATGGAACTCAAGATACTCTCTTGTACTGAATGTTAGAAGTCCAACTCTGGAGCTTGGAACGTCAGGTCCAATATTAAATGACTTGATAACATCTTTCAGGAAGGTCTTAACATTCTGGTAGAACCCAGGCCAGATGGAGGATGACGTGTCCACAAGAAACAGAATATCAGCAGCCTCGTTACAAGGCCCATCAGAGACTGATGGACGACCTTGACTCGTCTTTGGAAGAAAACAAACAACACAATTATACATGAACGCATATTCTTCTTGTTTTTCCTCCTTTCTTCTTCGTTGGCCATCACACATCTACATTAACGGCTTTAAAAAAACAGCAGTCAGCGCAAAGCTCTCGACATTGCCGAACAGCTACACATTCAGTAATACATGTTGCAGATACATTTCACCTGTCCATATTGGACAAATCTGCTACACGTGTTCAGCTGTCATTGGACCAGTAGCACAGTTGCACAAATCCGTGTGGCAGTAGCAAATTTGCTATAACCATGGAACCCTAGTCAAATGTGTCTAACCTAATAATGAATATTGATCATACCGAGAGAGGTGATGATAGAATTACATTTATAATGATATCCGCAGCGTTTTCCGCATTGCATTACCTAACTGTAAATAAGGTGCTGATTTAAAGCTGGATAGACTAGAATGTGGCGAGCCTGATGATAAAATCCGGTCCTTTTGCCTCGGGAGGCAATCGAACCAACCACTCCGCCATTTATACGTTAACTCGAATTTATGAAAACTCACCTGTGAAATTGCTAATATCAGCAGAACACCAAGAATGAGCTTCATCATTGTTGATATCTTCAGTACGACGGTCGGTGAATGCGAAAAATATATAATGATCAAATGCCTCAGAAAACTGCAGACTGGACAATTTCCAGAAAATATGGAGCTGGATCGTAGAACTGATCAGATGAACTGCCAACAAACAGTTCTGAACTGTGGTGTCAAGATTGAGATTTTCAATTGTCTCTCCAAGCTGTCAGGATCACTCAATGAGCGCTGATGAGCTACTGTTGAGACGAGTGTCTTTTTATACACAGATCCCGCCTACATTTTGGAGAGGATCTACAGGGATTGGTTTACAACTGTCAATCCTTGTCACATTCCCACGCTGTAATGGGACCAATTTAGAAACTGTACGCTGACCTAAAACGGTTTAGAATGACGTAAAACATTTTAAACATAGGCGATTAGCAAGAACGGGAACTATATTTAAAATATTTGTGTGAAAATGTGATTACAGGAATAGAAAGTGTCATAATTTGAAAAACTGATGGTTCTTTGTGTCTACACCCTCTTGAAGGCACATGACTTGCTTTGACATAACAATTTTATTTTAAGGATGGACACATTTGATGATTATGGACTTGTCGTAAATTATTATGATATAATCCATTAAGTTGTGAGCTGATAGCTTTTGTTAGACAATGCCTCCCAGACAAAAGCACATTTCTTACTCAGTTGTTGTGGTGATGTGTTAAGTGAGTTGCGTTTTGTGGGGGTGTGGTGGGAGCTGCCAACTTCAAATGTTGTTTAGCCCTGTGCATGGGATGAAGTGGTATTGGGCTGATTTCTTGTGGTTATAACAGAATCTGCAAATTGGTTCACATGGTTGTTGTGAGGGGCATGGTCTGTTCTCAGTTTCAAGATCAAACTCTGGTCTCTTCGTTTCAAATTCTTGCCTTAGACCTAGTGATCTGGTTTTTCTTGATGTCTAAAATAAATTCTGACTCTCTCGGATGTGCCCACCAGTAGCAAATCTTGATGATAATTTGAGGATAAGCTGTGTCATGAACTTAAAGGGGTTCAATTAATGATGTCGAAAAAAAGTTGAAAAACACTACGTGTTTATGCTGAATGAGGTGGTTAAAACTGTTGCTGTCGAAGTACTTCTGCACAGTTGTCTAAGTTTTCTTGTAAATCAGTTCTAGGCGTCTTTGTTTCATTTATGAAAAAAATATATGTTATCCTCTCCTTTAACACGTTTTCAAATTGCAATAAAAAAAACTAAACTAAACTACGCTGAAATAACAGCTGAAACACACTTTGAGAGCTTGAAATGTAACACTCTGAGTCTGGGAAGGTCAGGATAATCTGTGGCTAGTTGACTGTGAGTAAAAAGTAGCACCATAAAGACCGTCTCCTAACGACCAATTGACCTAATTCCTACGTTGCTTTAGGCTTGACGCAGTGAAGCATGTACAGGTTTGTCGTCGTGCTGCAATATCCGATTTTTCTTTGGCCATGCTTCATGCCTTTTTTTTCGTACTGTATCTCTCAAAACGTTTCATAATATCCAAGGAATACTCTCTTTCGATTGTCTGATCGCGTGGAACAAACTCATGGTGAGCGATGTATCTCCAGTTAAAAAAGACGATGAACAGAACTTTCATTCTTGAGAGATTCTGACGTGTATTCTTTGGTTGCAGTATTGCCGCTCCAACCCACTGTGATGAGGACTACCTTACACATATATCCGTAAACTAATCTTCCATCACATGTTATTGCATTTGTCAGAAGTTTCCGTCAACATTCCAGCGATGCAACATCTTCTGACTGGCTGTCACAAAGTACTCTTTATGTTCGTCTGTTTGCACACAATTTTGCCGACAACACGATGCATGTTCATTTGTGTTTCTAAAATAATATAGCACAAACTTTTACACATTCATACTTCCACTGAGAATTCACTGACAGTTATGCACGAACCATAGAACTCTCGGTATTATTGTGATAGTCCTCTGTGGAAGTTCTTCCTGATTTGTTACTCTGGTATTACTCGTGACATTTTGTATATCTCAAACAATTGTGTTCATAGGCTTGTTTCAGCATTTGAAAAGTTTAAGTAACAGTTTAACCTAATGTTTAACCTAATGTTTAACCCAACTGAGCTCACTCAAACACGTTTCCCTTCAAGATCATTCATTGCTCGATTTTCAAAAAAATCTCCAAGTGCTCTACACTTTTAATTCACTTCACCGGAAGGACATCGAAGACTAACATTCGTGGTGTCATGTGGCTGCTTTTAGACTGAAGGTTAATGCTAATGATATAATAATATGCGTTCGTAATAATAATAATAATAATAATAATAATAGTTGTCTATCGCAAGCAAAGATTGCGACAGAAACAGACTATTGCTGCGAAAATTGTTTTCTAATGGATGTAAAGACCAATCCTGGAATAGCACACCCTTCCACATTCAAGGCACACATGTGGAGAGCAGCTGTGGACACCGACATACATACAAGCAGTAACTAGCTCGCTGACTTATTTATTTTCTGTGCCGTTGTAAAGTCCTGTTTCCTCTTGGACTGTCCTCCTATATGTCTTCTTGATCCTTGTAAGAAACAAATATACTTTGTTTATATCTCCATGTACAACCGACATCGTATCATCTTCTATGACGTCTTAGTCTCTGTATACCATGCACGTGGCGTCCTGAGAGTTTTGTCCAACTTGATCTCATGCACTCTAATACAGCCTGCGGTGACTGTAAAGGCCGTTCAGTGAGTCACAGTTCCTGTAGTAGATCGTACAACCATGTTGAAGTGTCTCTCGATACATTCGATCTTCCCATTTTCTCCCAGAAGGCCTCTACGAACGTCGGCAGCTTCTATGCCCCCTCCAACTAACTGCCTCCAACCGGCTCGGTCATGAGCAATCGTTTTTCAGTTTTCGGATGCGATGTCGCATGCCTTCATGTCTTTCTTGCCTACGTCCTTAAATCGAAGTGTGGGACGCCGATTCTGCTAGCTCCAATGGTCAGCTTTGGTACCCTCTAATCTTCCATACGGTAAACATGTCCCAACCATCGGAGACGTCGTTTGCTCAACAGCGAGTACATGCTGGCAATCTAGGACAAGATTATTAGAACAGGTGACGTATCACCGTATCACCACTTTCCTGAATCAGTTCAATTGTTTAGATCAGAGGTGGCCAAACTACGGGCCGCGGGCCAGATCCAACCCAACAACCACTTTTTCGCCAACCAGTTTTGGGCGGCCTCGTATTGTTGATTTAAAATTACTGTATACTCCGCTAAAAACAGTATTACAAAATAGCACTCAAAGGTAGCAGAAACAAAATTTAAAAAGACCCAATATGAACGTTTACCATCTTCCCACCTCACACAACACCACCATCTCTCTCTCTCTCTCTCTCTCTCTCTCTCTCTCTCTCTCTCTCTCTCTTTCTCTCTCTCTCTCTGTCATACAAATTGAGCTCTACTAGATAGTGCCGACAAATCGGAAATGATAACGTCAAATCTCTGATCGTGCACTTCGACAGGCGAAGATAGTGTCGGTACCTACTTTGATAATGAGAAACTGAAAGGGAATGCCAAATCTTTTCTGCGATCGGAAGTCTCTGAGATCAATTGATGTTGCTTTGTCCTTAGAATCGGTATGGGAAAGTGGTCGCGGGGTGGGGTGGGTACATTTCTATAGGAATGAGTTGAGGTGCACAGTTGGCCTTGTGAAGTGTGTTAAGTATAAATCAGCCAGTAACACTTCTGGGCTTGTAGTTGTTGTGCATGTTTTCATGTATAAGAGTTTACATTTGTAAAAATATTTTCTAAGTATAAAGTAGTTTGCCGTTGCTTTCTGTACATGGCTCATTATATTTGTAAAACTAAATCCCAGAACGTTATTTTTTAAGGATGTTGTAAGTCTGGCCCTCTGGTGTTACCCTTTACCATAATCTGGTCCTCTGGTGTTACTCTTTACCATAATCTGATCCTCTGGTGTTACTCTTTACCATAATCTGGTCCTCTGGTGTTACTCTTTACTATAATCTGGTCCTCTGGTGTTACTCTTTACCATAATCTGGTCCTCTGGTGTTACTCTTTACCATAATCTGGTCCTCTGGTGTTTCTCTTTACCATAATCTGGCCATCGGGGAACCTTAGCTTGGTCACCACTGGTTTAGATAGTACCTAAATGAGAATTGTAACCGTACGCTATTTAAGGACAAGTCATTCGAGGATCCGTCACAATTTTATAGATTAACATGGCGCACCAGTAGAGGCTGTGTACATAATTTCAGCTCTCTGGGTTATGGAGAAGTTGGTTAAAATAGGATAATGGAAGTTCACGCAAGCGGACGTTATGTCAAGTTTTAAAAGCTTGTATAAAGAATTGAGACGTTGGTGAAGGGGTGTAAATCGAGCCCGACCCTGGTTTGTAATTCCAATGTGCCTGATTTGAAGTCACTTCCTGTACAGTTTAACTGAGCGTGTTGGGATTATTCTCGGTATAACCCTTTCCCTACGTCTATAAATGATTGACGAAACTTCATGAAAAACACAAATACATTGGCCAATATATCCTGATATCGCCCAAAGGACTATAGTCTGGAATGGAAAGAGGCGTGCTTTTATTAATTTAATCCAGAAAGGCAAAACTGGAAGACAATAAATAAACAGAGACTTTCAGAGTAACTAAGAAAAGGCTGACGAATATCTCTACGTTCCACAGTTCACGTAAGTCGGTGACTAACAGATAGACACCAACATCAACTTGTGATACAATCCCTCCATTCATAAAATATACGCGAACGCAATCTTTTAAGCAGCACGTTTTGGAAATCCCCTCTCTAATTAGTGTAGACCAGATTTCATAGACACTATTAAGAGCAGTAACCGACAGCGAGACATCCCGACCACTAAGTGATTATGGTTATAATTGGGTGAGCCAAGGCGTACACTGAAGCTAAGAAGAGAATAGTGAGCGAAATATGGACGTGATTACGACGTATGTTGGGTTTTCCCAAGATATAGTGAGGAATTATTAAGTGATGGTAGAGGCACTACGCATGTCTTTTTATTCTATTGTTTTCTTAAGATATCTGCTCACTTAAGCTTGGTCATAGATTTAATGTCATAGTTAGATCGATGAAAAGATAAATAGATAGATTGATATACAGGTAGATAGATTAAACAGCAATATATATATATATATATATCGATAGGTAGGGACGATGAGGCTAACATCTGGTCAGACAAAACACACTGATCAGACAATGTTTGCCAGGGTCAGGAGAAATATACTGGCCAAGACCCTCACCTGACGGGGCGATGAGGCTAACGTCTGGTCAGACAAAACACACTGATCAGACAATGTTTGCCAGGGTCAGGAGAAATATACTGGCGAAGACCCTCACCTGACGGGGCGATGAGGCTAACATCTGGTCAGACAAAACACACTGATCAGACAATGTTTGCCAGGGTCAGGAGAAATATACTGGCGAAGACCCTCACCTGACCGCCTTGTGTGATCGTCCTAGAAACGGGCTGTTGTCGAGGATAACAGTCTGGCTAAAAATGGGAGGTTCGACGTGATCCCCATTGTAGTGAGCGACACGCAGATAGAGTCAAGCGTAGCACAACCCCTGGAGGACCCCGGTTCACCTTCACCAGCACGCTCGGGGTGTGAGGAAAGCTACGACAACCCGCCCCTTAACGCCATTTTTAAGGCGCACAAAAGAGAAACCTACTCATTGTGGACATTCGCAAACAACAATTATTGATAGATAGACAGGTGATTTGATAAACAACAATAATCGATAGATAGACATGTGATTTGATAAACAACAATAATCGATAGATAGACGGGTGATTTGATAAAAAACAATAATTGATAGATAGACAGGTGATTTGATAAACAACAATAATTGATAGATAGACAGGTGATTTGATAAAAATAAAAATAAAAAATAAAAATAAAAATATATATATATATATATATATATATATATAAATACATTTTTCTCTTTCTTCTTCTTTATCTTCTTCGTCTACTTCTTCATTAGTACTACTGCCCTTGCCATGAGGGAGGCCTGTTCTGTCGTTAGGTGTAACTTACTGCGTGTGTCAGAGACACCCCTTAGTCCACCTATGTCGAGGTCGGCCCCCATGCAGTTGGACCGGAAACGTGCAAATGGTATTCTCTTGATGCAGGCTGGTCATAATGCATTACGACTAAATGACAAAAACACTTCATTCGTTGGGAGTTAATATAGACACTATCTGCCTCAGCGTGGTGTTGCGGATTCGGTCACGGATTGTCTTTCCGGCAGCACCTCCCACAATGCGCATATCACAGCTCTGGATTACTCTTATGTGTTTCTAGTAAAGACCAAGATTGACATTAGTGTCACCAGTTTTGTCCACCCGACAGGTTCCAGCTGCATGGAGGAACGGAATCATCATCTTCCTATACAAAGAAAAAGGACCTAGATCAGAATGTAGTAGCTACATTCTCTTCACATTACCGCCTGTCCCAGGAAAAGCCGTTGCCCACACACTTTTCTCCCGCATTCAAACTCTACTGAAAAGGAATAAACACCTCCAACAGTCTGGTTTCACTGCCTGACGTTCCACCATTGACGCCATTCCTGCTCTTCACCAACTCCTGGAGATACACAGGGAATTCATCCGCTCCTTCCTCAACACTGCCTCTGACTCTATGGACGGATCTACTTTAGAGAAATGCCTTAAAACAAAGGGGTGGGGGTGGGGAGAGTGAGTGGGGTGAGGGGGGTGGGTGTTTACCAGCACACTGCTATCGCCTTTTTGGATAAAAAGAAAGCTCCATGCTGCTCTATGTACATGATACATGAATGAAAGAATAGATATGTGGTTTCTTTACAGATCAGAAAAAAGATATCTGCTTTTAACAATTAATTGTCATTCTCCTCATCGACTTCTTCCTTTTCTTCATTTGCAATGACGATTACCGATGAGAACCATTGTATATTTCCAAATTCTTGACAAAGCTTGTTTATCAGATATGCTTAACCTCTTGCCACACAGTGCTCAAACTCAGCCAGTCTCAAAGAATGCTTTTAAAATATAATTTAAAAAAAAAACTAAAAATAACTGCAGAAGATTATTTATTTCTGATTCATATAATGTTTATTATGTTTCCTCTATGTATTGACTTCCTTCTTCACATCCCAAACCGTATCTCATGATCTTTTCACGGTATACAATAAACAATTTACGAACTCACAAAAGTGGTTTCTGAGAAAGTTATGTATCTGGTGAAAGGAAGGGAGATTAACAAAATAATTTAACGAACTAGGGGCCATAAATCCTATCGGGGAAACACATTTTGGGATGGTACAGTATCTTGAAAATTATATAACGTAACATGAAATGTCTGAAAAAAAATGGTCACCAGCCTCTTCAGAAGAAACATTATGATGCCATCAAAAATATTTGTTTCTGTGTTGTTGTTTGTGGCTGTTGCTCACAATGAGTCAGTTTTCGCTTTTATGTCACACGAAAAGGGCGTCAAGTGGCGGGTTGTAGTAGCTTTCCTCACATCCCGAGCGTGCTGGTGGAGGTGGACCGAGATCCTCCAGGCAGTTATGCTATGTTTGTTTTCTTCGGCGTAACACTCACTACTACGGGGATCATGTCCATCCAAGATCTCGTCGGCCAGACTACCCTAAAAATAGACTGTTTCCAGAGGCAGCTACATGGAAGAGCGCAAGTGGTCTTAGTCAGTATATAGTCCCTCACGCGACGTTCTGGTCAGTATGTTGTGCCAGACTCGACTATCCTCTCACATGCAGTATTTCTCTCTTGACTACATAACAAGACATATAATTATATGGTTCTGAAATCTTGTAAGAAATTGAAAACAATCATCTATCCATGCGCGCCGATAAAATTGGAATATCTTGTTATAGGGGGCGAACAATTTTATAAATCGGGAGATCTCACGAAGGATGACAGCGGACGGGCTCAGCTTCAACTGTATTAAATCCATACTGCAACAGCTGCGAAACGTTAATGTTGGGGCTCACATCTTCAACAGTGTGGGTATTTCAGTCATGGTATATGGCTGCGAGGTGGGGAACCTACAGAAAGTTGATGCAGATAGACTACGCGTTGCCCGACGAGAGATGGAGTGAAGAACATTGAACATTTCCATTCGAAAGAAAATCCGTAACGCAGAGATCAGACGTTGAACTTCCTTCTCTGACATCATAGATGTCGCGCTGTTTCAAAAAATACAGGTGGGCTGTCCATGTGGTGCGCATGGCGGATAACAGGTGGACGCGTAGAGTGACGTCATGGTGGCCATACAACGTTAGTCGCCCTCGCGAGGATGAACTGAAGAGCTGGCACAAAGCAGGGTCGCCCTCGCGAGGATGAACTGAAGAGCTGGCACAAAGGAGAGTCGCCTTCGCCAGGATGAACTGAAGAGCTGGCACAAAGGAGGGTCGCCCTCGCGAGGATGAACTGAAGAGCTGGCACAAAGGAGAGTCGCCCTCTCGAGGATGAACTGAAGATCTGGCACAAAGGAGGGTCGTCCTCGCGAGGATGAACTGAAGAGCTGGCACAAAGGAGAGTCGCCCTCGCGAGGATGAACTGAAGAGCTGGCACAAAGGAGAGTCGCCCTCTCGAGGATGAACTGAAGATCTGGCACAAAGGAGGGTCGTCCTCGCGAGGATGAACTGAAGAGCTGGCACAAAGGAGGGTCGCCCTCGCGAGGATGAACTGAAGAGCTGGCACAAAGGAGGGTCGCCTTAGCGAGGATGAACTGAAGAGCTGGTACAAAGGAGGGTCGCCCTCGTGAGAATGAACTGAAGAGCTGGTACAAAGGAGGCCGTGGGCCCAACATAGTCCACCAAGGCCCAAGAGCGACATGAGTTTACTCAACATTTGGCTACCTGGTATCAGACACACGTGCCTGATTGAATGCCAGGATTTTGAGATTTTTAGGTTGTAGGCTCGAAAAAAATAGATTAGATATATATTTTATAACTTATGTTAAGACAACATGCGCATACAACAGTCGACATAATTATCCCTAGGGCAAGAGATGAAACTCGAGGTCTCCATGCCGCTTTGGCTTATCAAAGAGCATACCAATAACCAAGATAAGTAGTATACTTGTGTAAACGAACACTCCCCCGCATATTAACAAAAAGTTCTAGGCGACAGCAATTTCCCCGAGTTTGTATCGTAGGAGGATTTCAGAGACGAACCATTGACACTGTTACCATAAAAGGAAATTTATGTACACAGTTTAAAAATAAAATTAAGCACAGAAGTGAACTGAAGTGGGCACACTTACGGATTTTTGGGTCACGGAGGCTAGCGTGGTCTATTATTGTAATATCTGCGTGTTCAAGTTAGACGCTGACGCAGTGAACTAAAATGATTAAACATTGTCTCCGATGCCTACACAGACTAGATGAGATCAGATTGCAAAGATGGGGCAGTTGAAAGTAGCCATACAATGTTTCTCACGATATTTCATCCTACATTGCGTCATTATTGTTTACGCCGCTTAAATTAATTTTATTTTTGACGTAATCAATTTCACATTTTTACACCAGTGGGAGCATAGGAACAACTATTGCATTAACTTGATTACAAGAAACCTGAGTCAAACATTATTTGCCGTCTCAGTAATGATTTGTTGTTGCATTTTTTTTTGTTCTTTGCATTCACCTTATTTCTCTAATCCCCAAGGCAGTGTTCGTTGCACTGTGGTTTTTATTCTGCGCCTGTCGGCCCAGTGCACCCGACTTCAGTATGCATTTTATGTAAGTTTCTGCTTCCTCCTGTATTTTCTAAGGGTTTGCTTCCTCGGGGTAACGGTCGGTGCTGTGATGGGGATCGAACTCAGCACTTCCTGGTTATGAGCCGTGTCACTTAACCACTAGTCCACGCAGTCCCCACTGACTTACATTATATGGTAGCGAGTCTTTTGTACAATATTTGGTTACAGTTTAACATCACGCCAATCTAATTGTAGTCGTGAGTGGATTGTGGATGTAATCTCTAATAAATAATTTATAATAAAAGTAGAAATCTCGCGTTTGCGACTAAAGAAACAAAGACTCTTTATTTGTCAGCCATAATAGTGCTCCAGGTAGATGTCATCGTCATCATTACCATCATCATCATCGAGTGCCGTCTCCGCAACGCAAGTTGAGCGTCGTGGATCTACATATGTCTCTGTCTCACGCCAGTCTGGGGAGCAACACTAACCTCTGGTCAGGCACAACATACTGATCAGACATGTTAGTCATGGTCAAGCACAACATACTGATCAGACATGTTAGTCATGGTCAAGAACAACATACTGATCAGACATGTTAGTCATGGTCAGGCACAACATACTGATCAGACATATTAGTCGTTGTCAGGCAAAATATACTGGCCAAGACACCCACCTCGGCTTTCCCGCATCCCTCCCCAGAAACGGGCTGTTTCATGCAGCCTGGCTAACGAGGTGGGGGATCGACATGATCTCCGTTGTAGTGATGAAGTCACGCAGATGAAGTCACATAGCAAAACCGCCTGGAGGACCCCGGTGCACCTTTATCAGCACGCTGGAGAGGTGAGGAAATCCACTGCAACCCGCCACTTAACGTCCTTTCCAGAGCACACAAAAGAGTTAACCTACTCATTGTGGGCATTCAAAACAACAAAACCACGGCAGGCTGATAGGCGCAGTCAAACTGTGTCCCGACCACATCCTGATGTTGTCTGTCCATCTGTACCTCTGTCGCTCGTTGGACCTGTTGCCCTCTACTCTGCCCTCCAAAACAACCTTTAGCAGGCTGTCATGACGTTTGACACGACCAAAATATTTTATGTTTCTTGTTTTTATTTCCTCCAGAAGTATCTATTCCACCTTTAGTTGTTCCAGAACCTCACTATTGGTTTCCTCCAGAAGTATCTATTCCACCTTTGGTTGTTCCAGAACCTCACTATTGGTTTCCTCCAGAAGTATCTGTTCCACCTTTGGTTGTTTCAGAACCTCACTATTGGTTTCCTCCAGAAGTATCTATTCCACCTTTGGCTGTTCCAGAACCTCACTATTGGTTTCCTCCAGAAGTATCTATTCCACCTTTGGTTGTTCCAGAACCTCACTATTGGTTTCCTCCAGAAGTATCTATTCCACCTTTGGCTGTTCCAGAACCTCACTATTGGTTTTCCAATCTTTCCGAGGAACCCGCACTCGTTTTCTGAATACCCACATTTCAAAGTCCTCAATGCGCTTCTCCATTTTCTCTGTCAGAGTGTAGGTTTCTACTTTATACAATAAAACTGAATGCACATATCAATGAATCTTTTTCATTGTTAATATCTGAGATATTTTTTTTGACAGAAGTGTATCTCTCATGCTGTTAAATGTATTCATATACACGTCAATTTAATTTAATGATCCCACTTTCGTATTTGCCATCAGCTGAAGTTAATTGATGAAAGGTATACATAGCTTGATACTTGTTCACGAATTTCTCCATGTATGTGGATACAAGTTTTTCGACTTTCTTTATTTTTGGTGAAAATCTTAACTTTGGTCTTTTTTATGTTCATTTCCAACCCCTAATGCTGACTTTTGCTGGTTATTATCTTATCCATGAAGTTCTGCAGATGTACTGGAGCCTCTGCCACTAACACTGTATCATCAACATATCTGATATTAATATGAGATAGATATCAGGAATTAAAAACTAACCACGCTGTAATGATAGGGTAAACAGTTTTTGTTTGATTTTAAACTTACATTATTCGTAAGGCAACAGCAACGCTCTCTCGCTCGAGAATGAGATAGCCAGTAGGATCGACATGGCGAGTACCGTCATGGCCCGCCAACAGCAACGCTCTCTCGCTCGAGAATGAGATAGCCAGTAGGATTGACATGGCGAGTACCGTCATGGCCCGCCAACAGCAACGCTCTCTCGCTCGAGAATGAGATAGCCAGTAGGATCGACATGGCGAGTACCGTCATGGCCCGCCAACAGCAACGCTCTCTCGCTCGAGAATGAGATAGCCAGTAGGATTGGCATGGGGAGTACCGTCATGGCACGTCTGACTAAGAGAGTCTGGGAAAACATTGCGCTGTCTCGATACACCAAGGTCCGGGTCTATCAGACCTGCATTCTTGTCACTTTCATGTATGGAAGCCAGACTTGGAACACTTAACACTAAGCATGAATGGCGGATCAACACCTTTCAGACGAGGTGTCTACGGCGTATACTGGAGATTGGGTAGCAAGAGAGAGTGTCATATAATAAGGCCTTACAGATAGGAAACACTCACAGCATGTACTCGCTGTTGAGACAGCGACGTCTTCGGTGGTTTACCACAGGAAGACGAGAGACTGCCAAAAGATAACCGCAACGGACAGCTAGCCATTGGAGTTAGAATAACCGACCGTCCCACACTACGTTTCAAAGACGTATGCTAGAGGGACATGACGTCATGCGACATCCCATCCGAGGACTGAGAAGAAATTGCTCAGGATCGAGCTGTTTGGAGAGTCAGTTGGAGGGGACATAGTGGCTGCTGACTCTCGTAGAGATCTTCTGGCTGCAGAGAAAAGAGAAAGAATGAAGAGATCGAGGAACAGCCAGGCAAGCCAGCCTCCTCAGTATGGTTGTACAATCTGTGGCAGGGACTGTCACTCGCAGATCGGCCTTTACAGCCATAGCAGACAGTGTCTAAATACAGGAAACAGAGCTGGACAAAGCTGACATGGCGCGACTCGCATGGTCTAGTGAGACTGAGACACCTATGATAATGATTCGTAGATCGTAACACATCTACCTGACCCAGACTAACATTGTATGATCAGTACGTTTTGCCTGACCAGACATTAGTCTCATTTCCCCCAAAACACACTCACGAGACCAACAGTAGATCAATGTGTAGCTGTTAGTAGTTTCTGTAATCGGAAGCAAAATAAAATAAGCTTACCGGGGTCTTTGTGCATGACAAAGACAAGAATAGCATCACTGCACCACAGAGAGCATGTCGTAAGAGTCGACTAACTGTGTGATATGGCATAACACCGCCGATGCTAAGAGTAGCACATATGTCGCCTAACGGACTGCGGGTCTATTTTGCTCAAGTGTTTAAGTCTATTAAGATGGACTGGTACATCGGTTAACCACCATCCAAAAAACAACTATCTGGATACAGACTCTGCAGAGTATTCTAAAGCAGTATAAAAGACGTTAAGTTAAGTTGAGACTGGTCGCACAAACAATGACTGAGAATACACAAATTAAAAACAAAATGAGATAAATGCAATTAAAGACCATCCGATTGAAATGGTAAACACCTTTACATGGATTCTGTCAAGCAACTTGCTAGCAATACTGAAAAAGTAGATGCCCGGATAAAGATATAAAACTGAGAAAAATTAATGACGACAGAGTCTTCCAGTGTACTAGAAATTTATAAAAATAACATGACATTAAGTCCAACACACAATGCAAATCTCCCACTCCAATTTAATGTCCATCCTATTGTATGTCTGTGAAACATGGACTCCAGCAAAAACAAGAACCAATAAGCACTTAAATATATGAGTGGTTGCGCGTCGTAGAACCATTGACATGTTATGATACAATACCTAACGTGAAAGTGTTGAAATGAATCAGACAGACATCAGTAGAGGTTGAGGTTTGGGGGGGGGGGGGGGGGGGACGATGGTACTATGTAGGATTCACATTAGGTCCACCACAAAAATTCTGAACTTCAATTCCAATGTCAAGTCTAATCTTGGCTCTGTGGAGAATAAAGAAAAGTACAACTGATAAGGTTCTACACTTTCATCATTGGTTATTTGCGCCGAATTGAGATAATAAAATTGTATAATAAAGTCACTAATATCGAACTGTGAGAAAGAACCGGACAGATACCAGTGGGACGACGTATAGAGGAGGCGTCCAGTGGGACTAGACGTAAAGAGGAGGCTTCCAGTGGGACTAGACGTAAAGAGGAGCCGTCCAGTGGGACGACGTAAAGAGGATGCTTCCATTGCGACTAGACGTAAAGTGAAGGCTTTGGCGATGGATATCACGCATTACGAAAGCCACCAAATAGCATTACACTGTTCGGGAATCCCCGAGGCATGAGAAGGAGTGGCAGTAGTGTTTACACTCACGGAGAAGGAAAGTCGAGAAACAAAGGCAGAAAATACGTGGGTGGAGCTGGTAATGATACTTGGAGCTAAAGCTTTACTCACTTCTTCAATGTGAAACGATTGTTTTCGTCCGGAATTCTGTCTGGTTTGAACTGTGTAAAACAGACTCTTCTTTTCTAAGTGGAGTGAGGCAAATATATAATGGTTGCTTTTCGTAAATGTGACATTAGTGAGATTGTTTGAAAAAAGCTTTCATTGCGAGCATCCACATGTGATATTAATATTTGCTATATGACTGGTGATTTCCAAATTTGAGTTCAATATCTTGTTTTATACCATACACCACTGGTTTCCAAACTTTTCGGTCCACTGGACCCTTAGCGTACTAACATTTTCCACGGCACTCCCAAGTAAGAACATAAGTCCACTCAACAGTTGCAGTGCGTAGTTGAAAACATTCGAAAGTTTTTAGGCACCCCTGTAAGCAAGCCGTTGCCCCCAGTATACAGCGTGACACAGTTTTGAGGCACCCCTGTAAGCAAGTCGTTGCCCCCAGTGTACAGCGAGACACAATTTGGAGGCACCCCTGTAAGCAAGTCGTTGCCCCCAGTGTACAGCGGGACACAGTTTGGAGGCACCCCTGTAAGCAAGTCGTTGCCCCCAGTGTACAGCGGGACACAGTTTGGAGGCACCCCTGTAAGCAAGTCGTTGCCCCCAGTGTACAGCGGGACACAGTTTTGAGGCACCCCTGTAAGCAAGTCGTTGCCCCCAGTATACAGCGGGACACAGTTTGGAGGCACCCCTGTAAGCAAGTCGTTGCCCCCAGTGTACAGCGGGACACAGTTTGGAGGCACCCCTGTAAGCAAATCGTTGCCCCCAGTGTACAGCGGGACACAGCTTGGAGGCACCCTTGTAAGCAAGTCGTTGCCCCCAGTGTACAGCGGGACACAGTTTGGAGGCACCCTTGTAAGCAAGTCATTGCCCCTAGTGGACACAGTTTGGAGGAACCCCTGTAAGCAAATCATTGCCCCTAGTGGACACAGTTTTAAGGAACCCGTGTAAGCAAGTCGTTGCCCCTAGTAGACACAGTTTGGAGGCACCCCTGTAAGCAAGTCGTTGCCCCTAGTGTACCGCGGGACACAGTTTGGAGGCACCCCTGTAAGCAAGTCGTTGCCCCCAGTGTACAACGGGACACAGTTTGGAGGAACCCCTGTAAGCAAGTCGTTGCCCCTAGTGGACACAGTTTGGAGGAACCCCTGTAAGCAAGTCGTTTCCCCCAGTGTACAGCGGGACACAGTTTGGAGGCACCCTTGTAAGCAAGTCGTTGCCCCTAGTGGACACAGTTTGGAGGAACCCCTGTAAGCAAGTCGTTGCCCCTAGTGGACACAGTTTGGAGGCACCCCTGTAAGCAAGTCGTTGCCCCTAGTGGACACAGTTTGGAGGAACACCCCTGTAAGCAAGTCGTTGCCCCTAGTAGACACAGTTTAGAGGAACCCCTGTAAGCAAGTCATTGCCCCTAGTGGACACAGTTTGGAGGCACCCGTGTAAGCAAGTCGTTGCCCCTAGTGGACACAGTTTTGAGGAACCCCTGTAAGCAAGTTTTGCCCCTAGTGGACACAGTTTGGAGGAACCCCTGTAAGCATGTTTTGCCCCTAGTGGACACAGTTTGGAGGAACCCCTGTAAGCAAGTCGTTGCCCCTAGTGGACACAGTTTGGAGGAACACTGCCACAAGCTATACTCAATAAGCAGAATGAGGAGATCATTGACCAATCGTGGACTGGCTGTCGTGTCACCATTCTAGAACTTGCGCACGGGATGGGTATAAACATTGGAACGGTCATTCGTCGCCTTCGCTATGCCGTCCAACGGAAATGACCGGGCCTGTAGGCAACGACACCTTGGCAGTTCCATCCAGACAAATCATCCACCCTTTCTTCTCATTCAGACTTTCTTGACCAGGCACATCATTCTGCTGGCTCGACAGGTTCCCTACTCTTCCGATACGGCTCTTTGCGATTTTTGGCTGTTCTCTCAAACTGGAAATGCCACTGAAAGAGACCTAATGGAAATGCTGCTGAAAGCGATCTAATAGAAATACTACTGAAAGGGACATAATGGAAATTCTGCTGAAAGGGACCTAATGGAAATGCTACTGAAAGGGACCTAAGGGAAATGCTGCTGAAAGGGACCTAATGGAAATGCTACTGAAAGGGGCCTTATGGAAATGCTACTGAAAGGGACCTAATGGGAATGCTTCTGAAAGGAACCTAATTTGAATTACGAGAACACATTGTGCTGAATTCGACGGCACAGCTGTTCCTTATTCCCACAAACGAGTTCCTAAAACGGCACAGCTGTTCCTTATTCTCAAAAATGAGTTCCTAAAACGGCACAGCTGTTCCTTATTCCCAAAACGAGTTTCTAAAACGGCACAGCTGTTCCTTATTCCCAAAAACAAGTTCCTAAAACGGCACAGCTGTTCCTTATTCCCAAAGACGAGTTCCTAAAATGCTTCCAACAATGACAGGACCGCTGGCAGAAGTTTGTGCAGTCACATAAAGACTAACTTCAATGGGATTAAATTTCAGTCCTCCAGGTGAGTAGTTCCACATTTTTCGACCAAATGCCGATACATTTTAAACAATTTCGTACAAATCAAAGGTCGACTCGTTCTATTCACAAAGATTGAAAACACAAACACAGAAATGGATAATGTGCAAGAGGAAACTATTTAACTGGAATACTTGACACCCGAGTGGTCAAACAATCATGTTTATGCTTGTTGCTAGGTAACCAAATATTATTCATGTTAGGTTCTTTTTGTTATTTCCGGCGACTTTGCTGGAGTGATCAAAATGTAAGTGTCGCATTATTTTTTTTTCTCAGAGCAACGTCAAACGGCCTATTCGTTTTGATTTTCAGCTGTCAGTGGTCCTCGAAAAAATAAATGAAAATTACCAGAATAGAGAAGACACTAAATATACAGGTAAAGCCACAGAACTTAAACAGGCCAGCTAATTCAAATACTTGGAAAGCGTGTTCATTCAAGATTGAAGAGAGGTGGAATCAAGAACACACGAAACGAATGCGGTTTCCCATCAGCTGTCACCATTACTAAGACACAAACACATTTCAATGAAGACATAGAGACATCTGATAAATCGTATTATTATAACAGCTATATGCTATCAGGGAAAATCATGGTATGCGAAATGAGGTGTTTGAGAAAGGCTGTCGGGATCACAAGGCTGGACAGAGTGCGAAACGAGGTAATCAGACAGAAGCTGGGTGCAACACCGTGCATGGGATACATGGGAAGGCAGAGAATAAAATGGTTCAGACACGTCAGAAAAATGCAACCAAAGTTATCAGCTGCACGTATCTACAATACCAGACATCAGGGTTGCAGAGCAAGAGGCAAACTGCAAAAAAGATGGATGTATGGTGTCAGTGAGGCACTGAAGAAACACAGAATGACAACAACATCGGCACAGCTGGCAGACGACAGAAACTACACTGTGGTCTAACGACACAAGTGGAAAGAAGATGATGATAATGGTCCTTTAACGCGCGAAGCGTGTACACATATCTTCCGAGTCTATCGTCCGTCTCCGATAGGTCAAGGCATTCGATCACACCTTCTTTGAGACCAGGAATCGGTCACCTGAAACTTACAGGTTTCAAACACATGCCATCTCGTGCTTTAATTAATTTCTTGAGAAACCTGCGCCTCATCTCTCTGCTATAACTGTCCTTGTATCTTGAATGGGGAATAACAAATCGTTATTTCCAAAAGCACGAGACGTATTTCGAATACCTTTAATTATAAGATCAAACATGAAAACCCAGGAATCTTTTCGGTACAAGCAAACATTGACTAAAGCAGATTTGAAGATTGTAATACAGAGCTCTGTTTAACGCACACGAAACGAATGCAAAGAGAAACACTGAGAGAAGATATAATGAGCGATAAGAGAGAAGGAAACAAGATTGACGATATTTTGAAATAAGATGCGCGAGCAAGGTAGATATGGGCAAATTTATCAGTTAAAAGATAAATGGAAGAAAGCAGTTGGGTAAGTAAACGTTAGACATTCCTTGAGTGTCTAGTTTTGATAAAAATGTTCAGCGTGTTTGTATGTTTATTTAGACACGAAAATAATAGAGTTTACGTGTTTCTGTATGTGTGTTAGGTACGGGTGACAATTTGTTTCTCTGTGTGTATTTGGTATGGAAGGTAATATGTTTCTCTGTGTGTTAGGTATGGAAGGTAATATGTTTCTCTGTATTTTAGATATGTAAGGTAATATGTTTCTCTGTGTGTTAAGTATGGAAGGTAATATGTTTCTCTGTGTATTAGATATGGGAGATAATATGTTTCTCTGTGTGTTAAGTATGTAAGGTAATCTGTTTCTCTGTGTTTTAGGTATTGAAGGTAATGTGTTTCTCTGTGTGTTAGGTATGTAAGGTAACATGTTTCTCTGTGTGTTAGGTATGGAAGGCAATATGTTTCTCTGTGTGTTATGTATGAACAATAATATGTTTATGTGTATGTTAGGTATGGAATATAATATGTTTATGGGTGTGTTAGGTATGGAAGGTAATATGTTTATGTGTGTGTTAGGTATGGAAGATATTATGTTTATAGGTGTGTTAGGTATGGAAGATAATATGTTTATGTGTGTGTTAGGTATGGAAGGTAATATGTTTATGTGTGTGTATTAGGTGTGCCAGACAGCACATCCTCAAACAACTAATGCATGGCGAGCTGAAAGATCACCTACGTCTGGTCGGTGGGCAAAAGAAGTGCTTCAAAGACTCCCTGAAAATATCTCCAACACACTTCATCGTCCATGGGACTATCATGCACTGGAACTCCACTACAGGCGTCTCCATAGCTGAGGAACGTCAGATCTCCTCCGAAGTCCAGAGAAGTGTACGGTAAGACAAAACAGCAGGTACTAAGATCTCCAACCTTGACCTTATATGTTGCATACTTGGGAGGGTTTTCTATGGTATATAATATGTTTCTGTGTGTATTAGACATATATACGGCAACATGTTTTGTGTGTGTGTGTATAAACGTCTCATCTGACAACTATTCATGGCTGATATAGCCCATTATGACCAGTCAAACGTGGAAATTTGGTTACATTTACTTTTGCGCTTTTGTCGTTTGTCGTTTGCCTACCAACATGTTTTTTTAATCGTTTCCCCGAAGGTCTCTTCATCTCTATATAATGTTGTTCTCCATGGAACTCTACCTTTAATCATCTCCTCTCATTTTTTAAGGTCTATGGAGAAGTCTTTCATTGAGGTCTTACATACATCTTTGAACGAGGCGTGTTCAAATGAAACCGGACCTAACTGCACCAACTGAACATTCGTACGATGCGCAAGATGACGTCGCTTCTGGTGAATACAACACATACCATCCGTCAAGTCTGCAAAATGTCATTATTCTCTGACTCATAGTTTTGTCAGCAGACCATTGCAAATTTGGCGGGTGTGATACGGAATCCGTCAAGAATTGATCAACGAGCAGTGATTCAGTTTCTAACAGCTGAAAAATGTCGACTGGGTCGTGTTCAACTGCCACTATGCGCAAAAGAAAGCATCAACCACCTCTTCGAATGCCAGCAAGTGGTTTAAATTCCATCCCGTGCGTTCTTCCTTACGGGGGTTGGTCAGCAGCTGAGGTACCCATTCTAAACACACCTTCCAATACTTCAGTGTCTTGCTAACCACCACTTGAACGGTTCCTATCGACACAGTGAATTCCCCTGCTAGCGAACGTAAGCTCCGGCGACGGTCCATCCGAATTGCTACATCCATTTTGGCGATGACATCTTCTGACGCAACAGTATGCGCCTGATCTGGTCTCGGAAGATCTTTCGTTAACTCGCGTCCTTCTCTAAACATCGTTGTCCGGTTCTTCACTGTTGTCGTCGACACACTTTTGTCACCATATACTGCCTGCATTCTGCGATGAATGACAACCGGTTAGAAACCGAATCACCGCTCGCTGATGAACTCTGGACGGATTCCATATCACACCCTGAATGTTTTCAACAGTATGCTGAGGAAACTATAAGACGGAGAATAATGAAATTTTGCCAACTTGATGGTTTGTATGTGCTGGTTACACCAGAAGTGACGTCATCATGCGCATCGTACGTATGTTCAATTGTTGCAGTTTGGTCTGGTTTCATTTGAACGCGCCTCGTATCTTAACATTTGCCTAACTACAGGTCTCCTCCACTTCGAAAGTTCACAGAAAAGCATATGTTTGGTTAAAGGGTTGTTTTTCATTGTTTTCACACGTACAATGTGTGTGTATTATATATATATATATATATATATATATATATATATATATATATATATATATATATAAACGGCAATAGGTTTCAATGTATGTGGTCGAGAGGTTAAACATATGTTAAACATCATAAACATCTTAATATGAAGACATGGATTCGAAAAGAATTGGGATCTCTATATTTTTTTGTGTAACATGAAATAAAAACCTTGCATTTACACTGCGGGGCGACTTCAAAGTAAGTGACTTTTACTCCCCAGCCTTTCATATCTTCCCGATGGACTCCAGCATAGGAAATAGATATCTTAATCGTAATAGTTATATTTATATGTCAGAAAGAAGCACATTGGGTTTTCCTGCGTGTAGGGAAGGGCAAAGCAATTTCCATGTGTAGAAAGCAGATTAAAAACAGGAAATAATATTCATTTTTAACGGATCTAATCAGAAAGTCACTCAGGTTTTTTTGTTTCACATTTGATCCTGATTACATATTATATACAAGAGTATAAAACACACGTTTCATTTCCTTGTTACAATTTCCAATGTGCAATTGGAAATAGTTACCCATCCTAAGTGAAGATAGCGGCAGCATAATACTATTGCTGCGAAATGTGTTTTCTGATGGTTGTAAAGACCAATCCTGAAGCGGCATACCATACCACACTTAGGGCAGACATGTGGGGAGCCGGCTGTGGAAACGTCGTGCTTTCTGATATTGCGGTAAGCACGATTTCGCTGAGCCTCCGTAAGGGTTATACTCTCTGCGATCTGAGCACCATCGGTTACACCAGCGCGTCAGGTGGTACGTTTTTTGTGCAAGCATCTCCGAGGAGGTGGCATTAATATTGAAGCTTTTCAGATAAATTTTCAAGGCGTCTCTGTAGCGTTTCTTCTGCACAACATCATACCTCCACCTTTTCCCATGGGTAGAACTTGCCTGCTATCAGCTCACCGTTTACAGCTACTTGGGGATGCACCCATCTGGCATGCCGACAACGTGTCCAGTCCACCTTGGCTGAGCTATTTTCAGAAATGTACGGATGCTCAACATGTCAGTTTTGCCAATGATCTCAGAGTCAGGCACTTTGTCCTGCCACCCGATCAGGAGCAGCCTACGTACACAGCTCACGTGATAACGATTGAGCTGTCTGGCATGTCTGCTATACACTGTCCATGTCTGCCAGGCATGCATAAAGGTTTTCCTTGGTGGCGACACTGATGTCTTATCGGCTTTAGACATTTTCTTGGAGCGACCCAAGCACAGAGCTCGCTTATTTACCACACAGTCGATATTCACCTCTCTAGTGAGAGAACTGCCTAGGTAGGTGAAGCTAGCAACCACCTGGAGACATTCGTTCTGTACAGTAAGGCTATGTTCGATCTACGCCCCGCCCCCCCCCCCCCCAGTGGCAGGCTGGAAGAGTACCTCCATTTTCTTAGTGTTGATCGTGAGACCAAAGTTACTGAATGCCGTCGTAAACTCCGTCATGGTGGACTGCATATATTTTTCTGATTAAGTGTTAAGGGCGCAATCGTCATTGTGAACAGGAGATCCATGATCGTGGATACGCTCACTTTGAAAATATTTGGAAATATTACTAAAAGGCTTTCAAGTAAAGCTTTCTAATTAATTCTGTTCGTAAAGAGAGGTGCTAGGAATACAGAGCAGGGTGGATCAACTGCAGTACCAGGCAATCAATGCGACCCTCGAAACATTTGTATGTGATCTTCATAACTTTCTTTTGCATCCCGTGCTCATTCAAACATTTTCTTATCTCCATAATTATGTGAAAGGCAAAGGCAAAGGCCGCCGTCCATCGTAGACGATGATGTCATAATTAATTTTGTTAGCGCTATTTTTAGTAAGGATTAACTGCGCTACTTTTTATCCTCACTCTCTCGTCTCGTGCCGACCGACCCCAGTGGCAAGTCAAGGACAAGACGACTAGGGGGCGACTATGAGATGCAGGGGACTCCGCATCAAGCACCCGTGAAAAAGACGGCGGAGTCCGGAGTCGAACCCACGCCACCTGATCATGATGCCGACGGCTTAACCACTTCGACACGGAATCACACAATTATGTGTATGTAATATATTAATTACATCTAAGAGTTTGCGTTGCCGGATTGTACATCGCTCACTTCGCATATGCAAATGTGCCAGGTTGAATCCATATTGTACATACTTTCAAGCCAAGCAAGCTGTAAATGGGTTCATGGCTAAATGTTACATGGCTAAATGTTACGGAAGAAAGGACAGCGTCATAAAAAGCGGAGACCTAGTACATTGAAGTTTCTTACATGTCATCTTCGACAACAGTACCTGCTTGGTTCTACCTTGATCCTTTTTAAACAAAAAGTATAATTCATATGTTAGAGTTTAATAAAAGAACAATGTTCTTCTACATAAAGTCATAAAAAACGGTTCAGTCTGTTGCAGCAGCATGTGTTTCAATCAAATCAGATTAGATCAGACTTCATGTGCGTATTAAAGGCCAGCTACAGTGAAGCTCAGTGAATTACTAATTCTAATACTACTACTACTATTAATTCTAATACTACTACTACTATTAATTCTAATACTATAGTCCGTCTTTTAAATTACGAACAAGGTCCGAAGCAATTTTCTACTAAACTGCATGTCAGACCCAAATGATTTTTCGTATGAAGCCTTAGAATATCCATGGCGCTAAAACATTGATATTATTTAGTCCATAAATGTCAAGACATTTGTACTTCGGAGAATTCTTTTGATCTTTTAGGACCATTGCAAAGAAATGACATTAAATTTAAGATTTTACAGTACGCAGCTGCATTTCTCAGCATTTTGTTCATAATCGTATCTCCTAAATATCTTGATAGATCAATTGATTGTTTGTGTTTCCCTTTATGTACAATCGTAAAAAATGGCACCAATTTGCAACATAGTACAGCCCTTCGGTCACCCTTATACCCCCAAGGTTGTATCAACTGCGCAGCTAATTTTATGTTGTGTAACGCATTTGAATATTGCAATGTATTTGTTGCTATTGTATGTTCACCTAAATGTTTTGATGAACATACTCTAATTCATCAATATCTGCTGAACATTATGCCCACAAAAGATGATATTAATCATCCGAATTTGTCGATTCAAAGAGGTTAATAATTGTTTTGTTACTGGCGGGACAAATTGTAATCCATCTCGCTGCCAGTACTGTTCTTCTTCCCGGAGCACATGCTCAACACACTTCTTAAAAACTAATGTCTATTTTTGAAAGGTACTCACGTGTCAGCACTTCAACATCACACATTTTAAATGTCCTGTTCCGTTTGACAGCTTGTCCACACAAGCTCTGTTAATTTTAGTTTCCGGAGAGTAACACGTTGATTTGTAGTCAACAGTTTCAATATCTCCCGTTTTATGAGATCAATGTTGAAATTGTCAAATGTCCTTTTCCTCCCTTGCTTGGTATGAGTGCACTCTGGTCCTGTCCAAGCCAACGGTGAAAGGTTGATTTATCCAGACCAAACGCCAATTCTGTTCGTTTCTCTGGGTCATGAATATCGCAATATAAATAACCGATCTAAGATTCCCTGCGGAAGAACTGTTATAGTATAACGGTAACCTTCTGCATTGTTATAAATGTACACTTCAAACTTACTTTGAAATTGATATCAATGTAAGTGTTAAAAAGCAACTATATGTCACAATAACCACACCTCAAACTGTAAATGTGTATTGATTGACATCCTGTCAGTCTCGAGAGACAACCGATTTCACGCTAGAGAGGAGCCAGTCAGTTGTTGTTCTTGCTTTTGCTGCACACGTTTGGAGTCTGCATCTTGAGACATCTTCTCTTTCCCTGTCTGCAAACCAACACACAAAGCCTGCCTCCAGCCAGGTCTGTCTTTGGCATGTTCCTCCCAGTTGCAGGAGTTCATATCCAACGCTTTCAGGTCACGCTTGCAAGCATCTTTGTAGACGAGGAAGGTTCTACATATTCTATCTTACTTCCGGTCGAGCGCCGTGACTGGTCGCTGACACGTCAGCTCCGGATATTCTGTGATATTTCATCTTGTTCCAAAACTCGAATGAATTCAAGTAGTGTTTTATCGACGGAACACAATATGAGTACTGTGCTACAATTAGTATGTGTGAAATAAGATACAATACAGCTATTTGATAATGTGCCGTATTCTAATTGTGGTCGAACTCTAAGCCTATCGTCCCCTATTCTCGACAACGCATGAGTGCAAAATCGCTGGGCCATACAACGAAAATGCACACGTACTCTTGAGGCACTTTGCTAACACTTAGACCTGAGGTGTGTAAGGGTCATTCGTTACCACTTGAGGTAACAAAACGTCTTTC
This sequence comes from Ariolimax columbianus, assembly GCA_036924085.1. Classification (NCBI taxonomy): domain Eukaryota; kingdom Metazoa; phylum Mollusca; class Gastropoda; order Stylommatophora; family Arionidae; genus Ariolimax; species Ariolimax columbianus. Next base: position 73,705,500 of record JAVGWX010000003.1, read on the forward strand.
CTACCTCGAAGTCCTTGCCAGTGAGAGATCCAAACAAACGTGCAGAAAGAAAAGGGGCAGGAGAGGTGGTAAAAGAACACGTAGGAAACCAAGAACAGGGACAGCTTTTTTAGATTTGCCCTACCCTGCTCAAGCCCAGTCAGCTAAACAGGAAATTCGTCATCAGGCTACCATGACAGGAAATGTGTTGAGCGGTAGGGGTCTTAACACGGCGTGAGACATCAGTAGCCGTGGTGATCCACTGCAACCTAGTCCATATCCAGTCGTCCTGACTTGTCTTGCCACTGGTTAAAGTTGGACTCGGGCGAGAGAATGAGGTCGGCGAACTGCGCAACCCTTCCTCACTTAAATTAAATTCATCGGGCAAGTCATTCTCTTTTCATTTATGCAGTACTAACACAGTCGAGTCCTGTGACGACGGGCGAGCGGAGATCGTAAGTCCGCTGACAAGTTAAACTACAGTCAAATAGTTGCGTGAGTTTCGGGACTCCTGGCTGAGCAATAAAGTGGATGAGATCCATGGATTTGATGGCAATCATGATCCCCGTCTCGCGAAGTGAACATTCCATGCTTTCACTGCCTGCGAGTATGCAGCTCCCAAATCGGACTCGTCAGCCATCTCTGCACCCATCCACAACCCTGAATTACAGAATTTTCGACAGGTAGGACTGGCTAGATGAAAAAAAGAAAAGTTCCTCATCACTCGTGATGGACGAACAACACACCTATTTTACGTTTTCCCGTGGTCAGATCTCCTTAAATGATATTTTTTGGTATTCGCCCATCCTTCATTCTGCACACATGACCAAGCGGTCCTAACGGAAGATCGTAACTAAACTGGCCTTCTTAGCCCGGTCCAACACGCAACTAAACTGGCCTTCTTAGCACGGTCCAACTTCTTAGCACGGTCCAACACGTAACTAAACTGGCCTTCTTAGCACGGTCCAACACGTCGCTGTTAGTCACTGTGTCCCTCCATGAAATTCCAAATATGCGTCTCAGGCAGCGCATATGATATTTGGCCTTTTTTTCATTAAAGACATACAGTCCATGTTTCGCTGCCATAGAGCAGGGTACTAATAACACAGGATTTGTACACAGCAACCTTTGTGGAGGTGGTCAGCATGTTGTTATTCCACACTCTCTGTGAGAGCCTGGCAAGTGCTGATGAGGCCATTCCTAATCGTTTCTGCAGATCCGCGTCCAGTGAAAGGTTGTCAGTGATGATAGATCCGAGGTAGTTGAAGTGATTTACTACTTCCAGATTTTTATCGTTTAAGATAATGTCTGGAGAATATACACCCTGAGCCATGGCTTTTGTGTTTTTTATACGCTGATGAGGAGTCCAAACAGATCACAAGATTTTGCCTATTTATGAGGATCTGTAATTCGGCTTCCGTGTGGGCGACCAGGGCAGCATCGTCTGCGAAGAGTATATCCCGAATGACAGTCTCCCTTCTCTTACTTTTTATTTGCAGTCTTGTTAGATTAGATAGTCTCTCTCTTACCATTTGTTTGCAGTCTTGTTAGATTAGATAGTCTCTCTCTTACCATTTGTTTGCAGTCTTGTTAGATTAGATAGTCTCTCTCTTACTTTTTGTTTGCAGTCTTGTTAGATTAGGAAGTCTCTCTCTTACTTTTTGTTTGCAGTCTGGTTAGATTAGATAATCTCTCTCTTCCTTTTTGTTTGCAGTCTGGTTAGATTAGATAGTTTCTCTCTTACTTTTTGTTTGCAGTCTTGTTAGATTTGATAGTCTCTCTCTTACTTTTTTGTTTGCAGTCTTGTTAGATTAGATAGTCTCCTATCTAACGTAGTATGCAGAAAGACCCCCCCCCCCCCCTCTATGGCAGTTCCATAGGCGTGGTTAAGCACGATGGCAAATCTAATGCCAAATAGAGTCGGAGCCAGGCCACAACCTTGTTTAACTCGCAGCCTGCTCAGGATGATGCGAGTAAACACTTTGCCTACGGTATTGAGAAGCAATATTCCCCTGTAATTGTTTCAGTCTCCTCCTCCTAGCAGGACAGAAGTGTGCAAGGGATAGTACCTCATGGGGAGAGGCAGCCACATCCTAGGCCAGGGTCCTATTTGGTTCCTCCACTTGTCTAGCTCACGTATGACTCCTAGAGTCTGCCTGTGTACGGCAGCGCCACCCGCCGTGCAACGACTTTGGCTGGCCGGCTAAACTACGTGAGTGAAACGATAAGAAGCGGAGTCCAACCCTGACACGTACACACATTTGTTGGCGGAAGAGGTGGATGATCAACCTGGTCAACAACGACTCTGAAAGTGGGACTAAGAGACTATTGTTGGTAAGCGGCCAGAACAACGTTCAGAAAGCAATGGCAAACTACTGGACGTAAAATGCCAAGAAACTCATGACAGTCGAGAGAAACGAAACTCAAAGATGTGATGGTGAGGCCCTCAGGCCAGGCAGATCATCTACGCCAACTGGAGAAGAGGCCAATTTTAGAGCCATTACAAGTAATAGAGATGACGACCTAAAGCCCGACTGCATTACAGTGGACAACTCTTAAATGGGACTAAAACAAATCTAGAGCAGGCACCTGCAAGGTTTGGAGCCCTTACCAGGGAAAGTTGTTATTCATTGGAAAAGAGATGGAGATAACCAGGATATATGTTCTGGGAGTCTCTAAACACAGATGGAGCGGTCAAGAGCACTGTATCAGCACATCAGGAGAAACATTCATATGCTCTGGAATGGATAAGGGTGGAAAATATGAGGTCGTCTTCATTCTGTCAAAGAAGACGGCACCTTCACTACTCGGTTACAATCCAGTTAACCATCCAATCATTGTAATCAGACTAAAGATGAAGACAAGAAATTTAACAATAATTCAGGTTTATGCACCAACATCAGCAGCTGTTGATTGCAAAATGGAAGATTTCTATTACACCCTTCAAGAAACAATGGACAAAGTAGAAAAAAAGAGACATCTTGATCATCACTGGAAATTTTAATGCGAAAGTTGGAGAGGAAAGAGCTCAACAAGAGAGAAGTGTATGAGGACCTTTTGGTTTGGGATACAGAAATGAGCGAGGAGAAAAACTGGTTGAATTCTGCATGGAGAATATCGTCTCCATTGCCAACACCTTATTTAAACAATACCCGTGAGGACTATATATGTGGACCTCCCCTGATTGTAATAGCAGAAGTAAAATAAATTACTTACAGATCTGACTGGAGAAGCGCAGTCAAATCGGGTGTAGCTGCTGGTGAAGATGACCGTGTTGTGAAAGCCCAGAACAGACGCGAGACGCGGAAATCCCGAGCAGCGGGAACACCATCCCCTTCTACAAATCTCGTGTGCCCGATATGTAGCAGATGTTTTCGTGCTCGCATTGGCCTGTTCAGCCACATGCGCACCCACACCCAACAGGGAAATCTGTGACAAGGATGATGTCGTTGGTCCTCATCGACAACGATGGACAGCTATTATTAGAATGGCCAGAAGCATGGAAGAAATCAATATATACTCCCCTTCCCACCAAAAGGCAATCTAAAGCTGTGTACAAACTACCGAACTATCGCATTAATCAGCCCCGCTAGCAAGATACTATTGCAGATCCTGTTAAGAAGGATAGTAAAATGATTTGAATCTGAAATTCACGAAGTCCAAGCAGGTTTTAGGAAAGACAGAGTGACCAGGGACCACATATTCAATTTGAGGAATATCTACGAAAAATGTAGAGAGTTTAATGTAGACCTGTACACATGTTTCATTGATTACATCAAGGCCTTCGATACTGTAAAACACCAAAATCTATGGAACAGTATGAAGGAAATGGGGTTTCCTGTACACATTATACATCTCATTGTAACATTATACCAAGATCAACGAGTAGCTGTCTGAATATCTGGGCAAACATCAAATTCGTTCGCAGTACAAAAGGGAGTAAGACAGAGATGTATCCTCTCACCTTATCTATACAACATCAATACGGGATGTATAATGAGAAATGTTAGAGAAGAGAACATTGACAATTTTGATACATTTACGATTGGCGGTTACGACATTCCAGAGTTACGATACGCAGAAAACACAGTGATATCAAGAAGTTCAGAAGGGCTAGAGCAGCTAATTTCAGCTGTAAATGGACCCAGTAAAGATCAACACCTGTTTATAAACATAAAGAAAACTAAGATAATGACCACCGACAAAACACAATGTCAACATAAATTTACAGTAGGTGGTGAGGAAATAGGCAATGGATGAGACTGACAGCCTGAAGAAATTATGACAGAGCACCAACAAAATGACAAAAGTGAAAATCGTGAGAGCCTGTGTTTCTCCTGTGCTAACTTGTGGCTGCCAATCATGGACGATTACCAAAACGTCTAGATATAGAATCGACTCCTTCGAGTCGAAATGTTACAGAAGGATTCTCAGAATATCCTGGTCCGAGAAAAAGACAAATGTAGACATTCAGCAAAAGTTGAGCATAGTGGAGAACTGGTTTATCAATGCCATTATGGGAAGAAAATGTAAATACTTTGGTCACATCAAGAGACACAACAGTCTTGAGAGAACAGTGAAGTAAGGTATGGTGACAGACAAAAGAGGCAGGGGTAGACGGAGAAGACGATGGTACCAAGATATCCAGAAATGCCTGGGTATGACTGGCGGAGGCTAGAGTTTTGGCAATGGAAAGAGTTTCCTTCAGGCAGACTATGATGGGAGTGACGTTCTTTAAAGGACATGCTACATGAAGATGATTTTAAGCTCAAAAAGCTTGTGTTTCTGCAGCGCTAGATATTTCTTTTACATGATGAGGTTAGGGAGGAAGACTAACGTCTGGTCAGGCAAAGTATACTGACCAGACATGTTAGTCAGGGTCAGGTAAAGTATACTGACCAGACATGTTAGTCAGGTTCAGGCAAAGTATACTGACCAGCCATGTTAGTCAGGGTCAGGCAAAATATACTGACCAGACATGTTAGTCAGGGTCAGGCAAAATATACTGCCCAGACATGTTAGTCAGGTTCAGGCAAAGTATACTGACCAGACATGTTAGTCAGGGTCAGGCAAAGTATACTGACCAGCCATGTTATTCAGGGTCAGGAAAAATATACTGAGCAGACATGTTAGTCAGGGTCAGGAAAAATATATTGAACAGACATGTTAGCCAAGGTCAGGCAAAACATATTGGCCAAGAACCTCACCTCGGCTTCCTAATTGTCCTTTCTTTAAAAGGTGCTGTTTTCATGGCAGCCTGGCTAACGAGAGGAGGAATCGACGTGATCCCCGTAGCAGTGAGTGACACGTAGATGAAGCTAAGCATAGCACAACCGCCTGGAAGACCCCTGGTCCACTATTATCAGCACGCTCGGGATGTGAGAAAAGCTACTGTAACATCCTTTTCATGGCGCATAAAAGAGTAAACCTACTCATTGTGAGCATTCGAAACAACAACGACATAATGAGGTTCCAAGCACTTAGCACAATCCTCATCAGCACCTTTTACTATATGCTAGAAAATATGAAGTCGGGTAACTCTTTACTCAACGTGATCCACACAAGGTTACTGATGTCCTAACAGGAAGTGAACTTCCCTGTTTCCTAAAACATTTTCTGTAAAAAAGTTGGCGTTCGCCGAAATGCGGATCCTGAATGTGAATTCATAAGTTGAGTTTTAGAGCGTCCACAGGACACGGATGTCGCATTGTCATTTTTGAGCAGCAAAGACAGGGTCATCATCATCATCGCTATCATCATCGCCATCATCGTCGCTATCATCATCACCATTATCATCGCTTTCGTTATCACCATCATCATCGCTATCATCATCACCATCATCATAACCATCATCATCGCTACATCATCCCCATCATCATCGCTATTATCATCACCATCATCATCGCTATCATCATCCTTATCATCGCTATCATCATTATCACCATCATCATCACCATCACCACCATCATCATCACCATGAGCATCACCATCATCACCACCATCATTACCATCTTCTTCTTCTTCTTCTTATATCTACTTGTGTCGGTAAACGCCATGAGAAGGTGTGGTTATCTCTCGCGTTCCATATGTGCCGTCGATGTTGTTAACACCTTCTTAGTCTTCCTCTTGCTCTAACATCCAAGTTGTCTGCTGTTGTAGCTCCGCGTAATCTGGTAACTTTAGTTATATTTTTTCCAGGTGTCTAAACCATTTCGTTTGATGTCTTTCTAGGTATTCCACGCACGGTGTTGTACCCACCCTCTGTCTGATTTCTTTGTTTCGTAATCTGCCAAAACCTGTGACCTCGATAGCTTTGTTTCGTAATCTGTCAAACCCTGTGACCTCGACAGCTTTGTTTCGTAATCTGTCAAACCATGTGACCTCGATAGCTTTGTTTCGTAATCTGTCAAACCCTGTGACATCGACAGCTTTGTTTCGTAATCTGTCAAACCATGTAACCTCGATAGCTTTGTTTCGTACTCTGTCAAACCATGTGACCTCGATAGCTTTGATTCGTACTCTGTCAAACCATGTGACCTCGATAGCTTTGTTTCGTACTCTGTCAAACCCTGTGACCTCCACAGCTTTGTTTCGTACTCTGTCAAACCCTGTGACCTCGATAGCTTTGTTTCGTAATCTGTCAAACCCTGTGACCTCCACAGCTTTGTTTCGTACTCCGTCAAACCCTGTGACCTCCACAGCTTTGTTTCGTACTTTGTCAAACCCTGTGACCTCGATAGCTTTGTTTCGTAATCTGTCAAACCATGTGACCTCGATAGCTTTGTTTCGTACTCTGTCAAACCCTGTGACCTCCACAGCTTTGTTTCGTACTCTGTCAAACCCTGTGACCTCGACAGCTTTGTTTCGTACTCTGTCAAACCCTGTGACCTCCACAGCTTTGTTTCGTACTCTGTCAAACCCTGTGACCTCGACAGCTTTTCCCAGTAGTCTCATCACATATAGGTTTATTTTTAGCATTATGAACAATATATTAAAGATGACGTCGCGTCATGGTCAGACACAATATACTGACCAGGACGTCCCGTCATGGTCAGACACAATATACTGACCAGAGGGTCGCATCATGGTCAGACACAATATACTGACCAGGGCGTCGCATCATGGTTAAACACAATATACTGACCAGGGCGTCGCATCATGGTCAAACACAATATACTGACCAGGGCGTCGCATCATGGTCAAACACAATATACTGACCAGGGCGTGGCATCATGGTCAGGCTCAATATACTGACCAGGTCTGCCAATATCGCAGTCAAGCTGTAAACTATCGATACATCGCATTCCGGTTTGCTACTTGCAAAGCCCTGTTCAGGTCTTAGTAGTGGGAGATGGAGAACGAACGCTGAAAAATAAGACAACTGACCAAGACGTTGCGTCATGGTTTGGCACGATATACTGACCAAGACCACTATCTGTATTCCATGTTGCGTTCCCTGGAAGCAGGCTGTTTTCAACGAAGTCTAGCTAACGAGATGTGGATAGACGTGATCACCGTAGTAGTGAGCGTTATACAGATGAAAACTAACAAAGCACAACAGCTTGGAAAACGCCAGTCCACCTTTATCAGCCCGCCCGAGATGTGTGTGTTTCCTCTATTTTGATGCTTTTCAATGTCTTTGTTTTTGCTGTTTCAATTTTCATATTAAATCTATTTCAGGCGTCGCAAATATCATTGAGATGCTCTTAGATGTTATATTAATGTGTCAGGATATTAGCCGTGTATATAGCGTGCCAAGATTTCATCAGAAAACTGATTTGTGAAAGCTCTACCAAATCAACAGCTGTTAACGTTGTGGTTCGAAGCTACTCGTGCTAATTTGAGATAACTCTTCGTTTATTTTGGGAGCAGGTTACAGTGGCTCTTCTTACATCCCGGAGAATACTTGAGACGGTGATCATTGGTCCTTCTGCAGTAGTCTAATGGAAGGCTCCTCAGTAAGATAACAAGTATGGAGATCACGTAGTCGATCCCCACCTCGTTGGTCAAAATGTTTTGACACAGCCTGATTCCAAGAGTACGTACGAGAAAGTGAGGTGGGGGTATTAATGAACCTATTTCTCCTCATCCCGATTACTCTTCGCTCAATCATAATAAGAGTCTCAGTCTCATTAGACCATGCGCGTGGCGCACCAGGACGCAAGCCTGGGCACTGAATATGGAGACCCTGAGCTGCCCAAACTGCAGGAACCCCCTCTCGGCCTCATTGGTGTAATCCAAAGCAATGCAAAGAATGACAATTTGGCACCAGCTCAGCTGCAAGAGATGCCGGAATGAGTTAGAGTGGAGTTGTTGCCTGCAGATGTTAGTTACTCGAGACATCCGATAATACTCTCATCGTCCCAGGACGAGCCTCCACTCCCTGACACTTATGGGTTTAAAATCAGAGTCCATCCTCTCCTAGATGAACTGCCTGAACAGGCTAACGAGCTTCGTCTATCCGGGTTTAGAGACCGAGTTTCCCTTTTCTTGGATTGGCTGTAAACCAATGCTAATGAGCACAATCTGCCCGCTCAGTCATACCAATGGTACTCGGTCGCGCCCCACAGCCGGCTCTGTAAGTAACAGGGGATTCCCCATGATGGTGCTTCTGGAGACACAATAAAGTAGGGAGGCCATTGGCATGGAAACGTCTGCCCGCAAACCGAACAGTGAATCCAGCGGGGATCTCTACAGCTGAAAAAGAGAGGTTATAACAGACGCTTCACTTTCCTTTAACCAGCGGGACGTCCAGCAATTGCTACTAATAAGTAATAACAATGTTAGTTTTTTTCCCACTTATGTAGTTTTCTTTCGTGAGGAGCTTAAGCTGTCTGTGAGTCCGTACCATGACAAAATCACTTTAATGTCACCTATCCACCTCTTGTGCAGTCAGATCATCAAGCGCTATAAGCCATCACTAAAAGGTGACGTTGGTACATACCTATGAGGTGACCGAACCATCGTTTATTTGTCCTGTAAATGTTCTCTGCACGTGACGTAGTGAACCGACCACAGTTCGAATGTCGTCGTTGCACAGTGTTTTTTTTCCTGGTAACACCGATGACCGTTCTTAACTTAACTTAACGTCTTTATACTGGTTTAGAAGACCCTGCAGAGTCTGTATACAACCAGTTACATTTACATCACCTTGCTCTAAAATCTATGCGCATCCAGTTTATTCTTAAACGCATTAACTGTCCCTGCCTCCACCACCTCCCCTGGCAATGCATTCCAAGCAGACACCACTCTCTGACTAAAAAAATATTTCCTAATATCTAACCTGGACCTCTCTTTAATCAGCTTGTAGCTATGCCCTCGTGTTATTGTAGGTGGCTGTATTTTAAAAAACTTGTTATAGTCTAATTTATCGATTCCTCTGATCATCTTATAAACCTGTATTAAGTCACCACGAATTCTTCTCTCTTCGAGACACTGTAGGCCCGATGACCGTTCTCAAACACTTCATCTCCCACGTAAAAGTTCTGCTCTTACACATCTTGGACAGGGGGATAATTTTTTGCACTGGTTGCTCACACTCGACATAAATATACAGGTTTTCATCTGTGGCTTTTTTGTTATCAATCTAAAGCTCAGGTGCTTAAGCAGTGATTACAGCTGATAGGAGACAGCAGATGTTTTCTTGCAGCTAGACTTGATTTCCGCTGAACCAGCTAATGGTTTCATTACATTAGTCACGTTATTATAGCACTAAACAGATGCGTGATGAAGACAGATGCACTAGTTCCTGACTTGCGTAAAACGGTGCAGCTCCAACAACGTCACGACGTCAATCACAAACACGACTTTATTAGAGCCCTTGTGAAAATCTGATCGCGATTGAAGAAGAGAAACATTGGACAAATAATAGTTTTTGTTTATTCTCAATGTTAAGGTCTTGAACAAGATCACCAGATAAAATAATAGTTTTTGTTTATTATCAATGTTAAGGTCTTGAACAAGATCACCAGATAAAATAATAGTTTTTGTTTATTCTCAATGTTAAGGTCTTGAACAAGATCACCAGATAAAATAATAGTTTTTGGACAGTTTATTCTCAATGTTAAGGTCCTGAACAAGATCACCAGATAAAATAATAGTTTTTGTTTATTCTCAATGTTAAGGTCTTGAACAAGATCACCAGATAAAATAATAGTTTTTGGACAGTTTATTCTCAATGTTAAGGTCCTGAACAAGATCACCAGATAAAATAATAGTTTTTGTATAGTTTATTCTCAATGTTAAGGTCTTGAACAAGATCACCAGATAAAATAATAGTTTTTATATAGTTTATTCTCAATATTAAGGTCTTGAACAAGATCACCAGATAAAATAATAGTTTTTGTTTATTATCAATGTAAAGGTCTTGAACAAGATCACCAGATAAAATAATAGTTTTTGTATAGTTTATTCTCAATGTTAAGGTCTTGAACAAGATCACCAGATAAAATAATAGTTTTTATATAGTTTATTCTCAATGTTAAGGTCTTAAACAAGATCACCAGATAAAATAATAGTTTTTGTTTATTATCAATGTTAAGGTCTTGAACAAGATCACCAGAAAAAATAATAGTTTTTGTTTATTCTCAATGTTAAGGTCTTGAACAAGATCACCAGATAACATAATAGTTTTTGTATAGTTTATTCTCAATGTTAAAGTCTCTAACAAGATCACCAGATAAAATAATAGTTTTTGCATAGTTTATTCTCAATGTTAAGGTCTTGAACAAGATCACCAGATTTGCGGTAAAGAAAATCACTTATAAATAAACAATTTGCAACAAAATGGCAAAGCAGTTCACACGGGTATGTCTATTCTGTAATATTCAAATCAGATGTAAGTGAAAAGCTCTTTCATCCAGTGCCACTCAGGCAAACATAAGAGAAGCAGTATTTTCTTTCTTGTATGCCGTAAAAGGTGACTAAGGAAGGTTGTGATTGGGAATGGCAATCTTACTATGAAAAAACAATTGCAACAAAATCGTACTTACTTGCTTTCCGTGTTCAAGCCCACCGTTATACCGTATGCATCCAGTATTCAGCAATATGGATGGCCTTGTCATCTAAATCCAGCATGCCACGCCTATTGCATGTTTCTTGAAGGTTGGTGCAGGTCATCAGGCGGTCTGGGTCCTGTATTGCGCCACAATCACACGCGCCATCATATGTGGGCCCTTTGTTTCATCCCAATCCTCTTGCACCGTGATACACCAGTTCTGAGTCTGTTCAACGACTTCCATGTTGTGTGTGGTAGATGATGTCCGGGGGCAGGGTTCCCCCGAAGTTCCATCGTTGGGGCCTGCATCCGTTCATGCCATCTCTCGATACGGCGACTTTCAGGGTTTGTCTGTATAGAGTGTGTTGATTTTAGGAAACTATGTCTGGATTTAAGTCTTGTGCTCAGTACTTGATGTTCTGTTTTCTCGTTCGATTTCTGCTGCGAAGCTTCTTGGAATCTCGGGCGGTGATATGCCAATTATGGGGTATATTCTATCAACGTGGAGTGGGCTTTAAGTACTCTGGTTTTGTCTTACCTTCCTCATTCATTGCTGTATCAACTAGTTTCGTATGGGCAGAGTTTTTCCACACTGGAGCAGCATATTCAGCTACGGAAAAACACAAGGCAAGTACCGATGTCCGAAGGACTTAGGGCTTTGCCTGACCTTCTCCCTCCCCCTCCTGCTCTGATCCTCTCTCTCTCTCGTCTCTCTCTCTCTTCCCCCCCCCCCCCACACACACCCCCCCCCCCCCCCCATGTTGTGTCGGTCAGTTTTCTGATGATATTATTGCTTGAGTGTATTTTACGCTTTGTTTCCTTACAGTGCGTTACGTCGGACAATGTGTGGTCTAATTCCCCGCCCAGATATTTGGGAGCCGTGCATTGTTCAAGCTACTGCCCTTGCCGCCTAATCTAAGTTTTCTTGTTGCATCTCTGTTTCTGAGGTTGAATGAACATACCTGGGTTTCACTGGGATTTGATTTCAGGTCATTCTTGTGGTAGCATTCTGTAAGGGCATTGAGAGAACTTTACAGTCCTTCTTTAAACATCGTTGTCCAGTTCTTCACCGATGTCTTCGACACACATTTGTCACCATACACTGTCTGAATTCTGCGATGAATGTCAACTGCTCCACATCCTTCAGCTGTTAGAAACGGAACCACCTTTCGCTGATCAACTCTGGACGGATTCCGTATCACACCCGGCATGCTGGAGAAACTATGAGTCGAAGGATAATGAAATTTTTCAAACTTTACGGCTGGTATGTGCTTTCTACACCAGAAGTGACGTCATAATGCGCGTCGTACGTATGTTCCCTTGTTGCAGTTTGGTCCGGTTTCATTTGAATACGCCTCGTATCTGATACCTCTTAAATAAGGACATCGCGTCACTATCAATTCTTGCTATGGAAGTCAAAGAAAGGCGGGCTACAGGATAAGTGGAAAGCAGATGCCTTAGAAAGATACAATTTATCTTGAGGTCTGGCCACGATAGAGTTCATATCACTAAAATGGCTTCCATTTTGGCACTGAAATCAGCCATAGTTGATACACTGGGAATGGATAGGAATGACAATTGACTTAAAACTAAAAACGACGCCTTGTTAAATGATGGTATTCCAATCGATGACCTAACGATCAGCAGACAACATCATTTTATACTGAGATGTGGATCAAGCCAGAAATGAAAAGCTTAGTGGGAGTTTGTTGAACGGGAATATCCGAATAAATACTATCCATGATCGATGTCTGTCCGATGTGCAGTTATGTATAAGCTTAACAGAATCCCGAAATGAGTGGGAAGAGAAACGCAGGAGATGGATGGTGTTGGATTTAGTCGCATAAAAGGTTAGATGATGATAACAATCAATTCTGGAAGAAAACATCCACAGATGATATTTTTATTAACAATACCAGGTGTAATGTTGCCAGCTCCATTTTGGTTTCAAATCATGAGCTTTGAGGAAAGTCATCAGTGTTACCAGAAGAGACAGATTGAGGAATGACGACATTCGAAGTATGGTCGGCACTACGTCTTGTACCAAATATATTTCCAGGCAGAAAATAAGTTGGTTTGGTCATCTCATGAGAATGCACCCTCATCATCCTCCACTGATGGCTTACAATGCTGGTAGATCTGGCTAAAGGGCAAGGGGGCGGCCGCGAGGTAGGTGGATAGATGACATTAGATTGATTGTGCAACGACAAGGGCTCACATCGACCGACGCAACGCACTTGGCGGAGGATAGACGACTCAAGCTCCCCACGCCACTAAACGGCACAAGTGGAAAGAAAACTAACTAACTAATGTTGCCAACTTTTAACATCGCTAATTATGTACTGGCAGTTGTGCACCAATTCCCATACATTAGTCTCTTATTAACGACACGCTCTCTCTAGTCCCAGAAATAGACAGTCACATTCCAACGCTGCTACAACATTTCCTCTTCTCCCACCGCGTGATTGAAAAAAATTGAAAACTGACAATTGAAATTAAGGTCATAATGTCAAATGCATGTGCTGTCAGCTGGCTCCTATATGGTACCGAAACTTGGACAACCTATGCCAAACAAGAACATAGGCGTACCGCTTTCCATCTACAACATCTTCGATCCGTTTTTTAAAGTAAATGAAGGGCAGAGTGACAGATGCAGAAGTGTAAGATCGACACGTCAGGAAAAATATACCGGTCAGACATGTTAGTTAGGTGCAGGCAAAACATACTGGACATGACCCTCACCTTGGCTTCTTCGTAGCCCTTTCTGGAAACGGGCTGTTGTCATGACAGCCTGGCTAACAAGGTGAGGGATCGACGTGATCACCGTAGTAGTAAGCGACACGCAGATGAAGCCAAGCATAGCACAATCGCCTGGAGGACCCAGGCTCACCTTCATCAGCGCGCTCGGGATGTAAGAAAAGCTACTGCAACCTGCCACTTATTCTCCTTTTCACGGCGCACAAAAGAGTTACCTGCTCATTATGGGCATTCGCAACAACAACAGCGCTCGCACCAGTCTCCCAAACATGTACGTTCTTCCCTAACAGACGTAGACTACGATAACTTCATCATGTTCGCTTTTTGTAACTTGATCGCTTTTCTAAAGATATTCTCTATGGACAGTAGCAGTATGGCCAAAAGACAGTCTTCGACCACAGATGAGGTTCAAAGATGTGTGTATACGTGATAGAAGGTACTGGGCACGAGTCTGACATCGTGGGAAGACGAAGCTGCATACGTGATAGATGGTACTGGACACGAGTCTGAAATCGTGGGAAGACGAAGCTGCATACGTGATAGAAGGTACTGGGCACGAGTCTGACATCGTGGGAAGACGAAGCTGCATACGTGATAGAAGGTACTGGGCACGAGTCTGACATCGTGGGAAGACGAAGCTGCAGACCAATGTAACACCGAGCTGTACGCTAAAGGGTCACCTCACGCTTAGTGAAATGGAACTCTTGCGACACGGAGGAGGGGAACGACTACGCCGCAAGGAGAACACAAATGAAAAGCTTGAACATTTCCACTCAAGACTATGACTGAAAGGCCCTACTATAGTAAGCCATTACTTAAAGTCGCGCATTGATCCAAATATTATCGCATAGGCCCAGCGTCTCCATGCAGTTGACAGCTTCATTTACCTAGGCTGTACGCTCAATAGATAAGCGAATGTCAACTTTGAGGTTTCCAGCGGGATTGCAAAGAAGAGCTCTGCGTTTAGGAAGCAATTGTCTGGGGTCGACATGACATTAGTACCGCCACCAAAGTTAATGTGTATCCTGCTTTAATGTTATCCACACTGCTGTAGCGTTATCTTCACTGCTGCATGCATGCCAAATATGGATATTGTATAGCAGCTAAAATATGTCATACAGCTAAATTGTTTTCACGTGAGATGTCTACGAAGGCTGCTCAGACAGTACAGGGCGTCTAGCTCTGAAATTCTTGGTATGTCTAACATACAAGTGCCCCGAGGGCGACCAAGTCTGCAGTGCCAGGATATTTATCTCTATAGCTATTTAAGAACACATCTCTCAGCACTAGTCTGACGATGTCGCCATCTTCACTTGCCATGGGCAACTATTATTATTATTATTATTATTATTATTTCTATTATTGTTTCATCAAAAGAAAAAAGAAAAAAAAAGAAATGGCCAACACTCATGCGTGTTTCAACGAAACACTGAAACAACCAACATAGCTAAAATGTAGAAGTGCAAGTAAAAATGAAAAGGACACTCGCAAGACGACACTTAGCAATGTAACTGGAAATTAGCAAGGGAAAGAGAAGATTGTGGAGGTCAAACAACGTATGGCAATGGAACGTGTGTCTTATGTGCTGAGCTAACAATGATGGCCCAAAAATTAGCTGACGAATTAGAACGTACAGGGGAGGAGATAAGTGTGGAGGTCAAACAACGTATGGCAATGCAACTGGTGTCTTTATGTGCCTAGCTAACAAGGATGGACCAAAACATTAATTAGAAGATATTGACACTTCAATTTCCATTTTCTCGAGAGCTAAGATCAATCAGGTACAATTGAAACAAACTAAATGAGACCATATCTCACGTTCGTATTCGTGCTCACTGGAAACAGTCTATGCCATTTCAGTCTGGAGAAAAAAGTGGGGATCGAAACTGTAATCCCCATGTGGTGGTGAGATTACTGAGAAGCCCCGAATTGCACCACAGCCTGAAGGACCCGATCGAACTTCTAAAGTTCTCTTCGGGATAGTAACCCTGTAACCTGCCACTAAATAAACGTCATCAAAAGTTAAATTACCTTAAGTACGAGTGGCTCCCTCAACAACAACAACAACAACAACAACAACAACAACAACAACAACAACAACAACAACAACAACAACAACAACAACAACAACAACAACAACAACAACAACAACAACAACAACAACAACAACAACAACAACAACAACAACAACAACAACCATTCCTATGTTCAAATTGCACAAAAATGTCAGTCAGTACGTAAACACACGCTACTTTCGTACAATTCTAAGCCAGCACTGGTGACAGCTAGCACCAATTATAATGTGTGAAAATTCACTCAAATTAGATGTGTGTTAACTGACTCAAATTATAACTTGACCCTTTTTACGTGTGGAAACTGATTTCAATTTAGATTGTGTGAAAACTGACTCAAAATAGATGTGTGAAAACTGACTGAAATTATATGTGTGAAAACTGACTCAAAAAAGATGTGTAATAACTGACGCAAAGTAGATTGTGTGATAAGTGACTGAGATTAGATGTGTGAAAATTGACTAAAATTAGAAGTGTGAAAACTGACTCAAATTATAATTTGACTCAAATTAGATGTTTGAAAACTGAATCAAATTAGATGTGTGATAACTGACTCAAATTATAACTTGACTCAATTTACGTGTGATAAGTTATTCAAATTATATTGCGTGATAACTGAGTCAAATTAGATTGTTTGATAACTGTCTCAAATTCGATGTGTGATAACTGATTCAAACTATAAATCGACTCTAATTATGTAGAACAACTGACTGAAATTAGATGTATGATAACTGATTTAAATTAGATTGTGTGATAACTGAATCAAATTAGATCGTGTGATAAATGAAGCAAATTAGATTGTATGATTACTGACTAAAATTAGATTGCGTGATGACTGATTCAAATCATAACTTGAATCAGGTTATGTGTGAAAGCTGATTCAAATTAGATGTTTGATAACTGATTCAAATACTAACTACACTATAATTAGGTGCGAAAGCTGATTCAGATTAGATGTTTAATAACTGATTCAAATTATATTGCTTTACAACTGAATCAAATTAGATTGTGTGAAAACTGACTCAAATTAGAGGTGTGATAATTAATGTCAAATAAGTTATGATATATACATGACAGGTAAAATCTAAAGCTACAATAAAAAATAGTGGATACCCATTACGAGGTGATCTGTGCTTTCTCGTGTTGATAAATGTCAAAATAACAAACGGGATAATTGATACCTAAAATAAAATGTAATATATGCATGCTATTGCCATATAATTACAAATTACCAAAGTTTGATAGCTCAAACCAAATATAGTGTAATTCACAAATTTACGTGTGATAACTGATTCAAATTTTATTGTGTGATAACTGTGTGAAATTAGATTGTTTAATAACTGTCTTTTGCAAAATTCCAAACTATCAAAACCTGATGGTTAACTCTACCAAACATGTAAGGTAATAAATAATGGGTAATGGACAAATAATCTTTTAACAAAATGCTACTAGATGCGTGATAAATCCTACTTGATAAATGACAATATATTAAAAGTACTTTACACGTGTTTTCCTATTTCCGCAAAACTCTCGGACAACTGTAATGATAATTGACATCAAATACGATGTTCTCAAAACGAACTCCTGTTACATAATTCGAAACTATTGCTTATTGATAAATAATGCCAATAAAATTAAATTCAATACATCAGCCTACAGTTAAATTCCAGGCTAGTAAAGATGACAATTAACAAGATAAAAAGTAATTTATCTCGGAAAATTCACAATAAATAAGATATTTGACAAATGAAACATAAAAGGATGCCTGATAATCAAGACCTAAAAATATGTCTCATAATCGAGATATAGAAGGATGTCTCATAATTGAGACATAAACGGATGTCTGATAATTGAGACCTAAAAGGATGTCTGATAATTGAGACCACAAAAAATGTCTGATAATCGAGACCTAACACGGTGTCTTCTTCTTCTTCTTCTTCTTCGTACGCTGTCAGACGTCAACCAGTATTTTTTTTCGAAAAAAGCAGCGGTCATCCTGAGGCTGTCGACACTGCCATAGAGCTTGTCTAGTGTTGCCACTGGTGATGGCCACATGTGCTTTCTCTGATCCTCGTATGTCGGGCAGTTTTGCAGCAAATGCTCAGCGGTCATTTTTCCGGTACCAAACGTGCATTCGTCAGTGCCACCTATTTTCAATTTATTGAATAGGTGGTACCTCAGTCTATTGTGGCCAGTGCGAAGTCTAAAGACCACGACCTGCTCTCTTCTGTTGAACTGGTAATAGGCATCGTTTTTTGTGTAGCCAGTATGTTCTGTTTCCCATTTGGTCATGTTTCTGGCTCTAATAAGCCTTTTGGACTCTTCGTAGGTCACACTAGGATCTGGTTGTGGTATTCTTGCACCTTCTTTTGCCAGTCTGTCTGCCTCCTCGTTGCCTTGGATGTCTACTCTTTTTGGTGCAGACTGCTGGCATAGTTGACAGAGTACTGCTCTTAAATCATTAAGTTCAGTATTTTGTCTGGCTTTTCAGTGCTGTGGCTACGGCCAGGGCATCTGTAAACAGGACTATATGGCTTTCAATTCTTTTGCCTGTCACCATTTCTTCTACTTCAGCCCTCAGTGCCTCTGCCTCCGCTCTGAAATTGCTTGAGTATTTTCCAGTTGCCACTGACAGTGTTACACGGTGTCTGATAATTGAGAACTTGAAGAATGTCTGATAGTGGAGACCTAAAAGGATGTCAGATAGAAAAGATCTAAAAGGATGTTTCAATATCGAGACCTTAAAGGATGTCAAATAATTGCGACCTAAAAGGATGTCTAATAATTGAGATATACAAGGATGTTACATAATCGAGACCTAAATGGATGATAATTGAGACATAAAAGGATGTCTAATAATTGCGACCTCAAAGGATGTCTGATAGTTGAGATGTAAAAGGATGTCATATAATCAAGACCTTAAAAGATGATAATTGAGACCTAAAAGGATGATAATTTAGACCTAACAAGATGTCTGAAAATTGAGATCTAACCACATGTCCAATGATTGAGACCTAAAAAATGTCTAATAATTGACACCTAAAACTATGTCTGATAATTAAGACCCCCAAAAGGTATCTGATAATTGAGACTTAATTAAAAACGTCTGTTATAATCGAAACCTAAAAGGAAGGATATAATTGAGACATAAAAAATATTTGACAATCGAGACACGAAAGAATGTCTGATTATTAATAAAGAATGAAATCTTCTCTATATACCCTTTTGTGTGTGTAAAAATCTCAAGTTAGCTAGGTCGATGCTTGAAATTAAATAAGACAAATTCGGTAAATTCCTTTTTGCGAAATTCCAAGCTAGCATTGTTGATACTTGATAAAAAAAAATGATGCGCTCTATAAATACTTTTTTGTGCGTGCTAAATTCAATTTAATATGGATGATCAAATAAGATACACTCTATAGATATTTTTGTGTGTGCTAAACTCCACGCTAACAGGGATGAATGGTACTTGAAACCAAAATAATATGTGCTATATGAATCATTCACTTGCAAAATTCTAATCTACCAAAGGTGATATTTGGCAACAGAATCTACAAGTAAATTCTTTGAATGAAAAACTCTAGGCAAACGTAATAATTTACATAATATAGATTGTATCTATACATGCACCCGTTGCAAAATTCAAAGAGAGCTGTCAGAATAACTGATATTTGCAATAGTTGTATATCTCCGAACCAGATATGGACTGTCATCTACGTTCCGTTGCTGTGGCAACCACACTCTCGAACCACATCGTTAATGCACAGTGTTTAGCGCAATCAGATTGCACAAACTCAACGAGAAATACAAATGTTTATCCCAAAATTGCCGCACTTTTTGTATATCTCATCAAACGAAACTGACTTCTGTTCGTTGGCTGTGATAACAAAGTCTGGAGATGCGGCTCATTCCGTATAGCTTAAATTACGCTGTTTATGTGCTGTCGGTGAGTAGAAGGCATACAGAGGCGTAAACACCAGCTCTCCCACTGTGTCTTCCGTGTCGTCCTTATCTTTAATGCTCACTTTGCTGAACAGCATGCACTCCTCAAAACTCGGCTTACCTGTGGGCAAAAAGTGCCAATATTGTAAGACAATCAATTAATAAATCAATCCAACAATCAATCAATACTAAAGTCAGTCAGCCAATGAGAGAGTCATTCAGTAAGTCAGCCAATCAACCAGTCAGTCAATCAATCAATCAGTCAGTCAGTTGGTCGGTCACCCAGGCAACCAGTCAGTAATTCAGTCAGTCTATCAATCAATACAGTCAGTCAGTCTATACATAAATGAATTAATCGGATAAACAATCAGTCATTAAGTCAATCAATCAAACAATTAGTCAATCAACCAATCAATCAATCAACAATCAACCAATACGTCAGTACGAATCAACAAGTCAACCAACCAATTAATCCGTTAGTCAATCAATGGGTAAATCAGTCTACTAATCAACAAGTCAACTAACCCCTCAATCAATTAGTTAGTCAATCGATCAGTAAATCAGTCAAAGAACAAGTCAACCAATCAATCAACAAGTTAGTCAATAAAACAACCAGTCAATCAATCAATAAATAATACAACCAATCATTCAGTCAATAAATCAATCAATGTATCCAACATACAATGAATCAACCAGTCAATTATCAATTAGTAAACCAATCAGTAAATCAACCAGTCAGTCAATCAGTGAATGAAATAACCAGTTAATAAACCAGTCAGTCGATGTAACAATCAATCAATCAATACACTAGTCAGTCAATCAATCAATCAAACAAATTACACGTTTTTCTCTTTTCTCTTCTGTTAGACTTTTCTCTTCTATGAGTGAAGTGACACGTATTTCCAATCGAAAGTGCAGACAAACAGCTGATTGACCTGTTGTGACGTTTGCATGAGGTGAAGACCACCTCATTTTGGAATTCATGGGGGCCACTATTGTGTAAAACTTCGTTACATTTAGATAGTCTGCCCGGAAAGCTCTTTTTTTATTGTCAACTGTCATAGAGTCTTCTACGTGCACATCGTGTTTATGATTCGCCAACGATAGAACTAGATGCCGACCTGACCTCGCTT
This sequence comes from Ariolimax columbianus, assembly GCA_036924085.1. Lineage (NCBI taxonomy): Eukaryota > Metazoa > Mollusca > Gastropoda > Stylommatophora > Arionidae > Ariolimax > Ariolimax columbianus. The sequence continues at coordinate 73,726,379 of JAVGWX010000003.1, forward strand.
TGGACTAGAGTGCGACTGAAACTTGCAGAATTCAAACACCCATTGCTTCTCGCTTTTGTTTGTTCATTTCTTGAGAGCCGATCGCCTTATTTCTCAACTACAACCACTCCAGCCACTCCCAACAATGAAATCCCTTGATGTCTTGTCTACACCCTCAATCCACCTGTCCCGAGTCATCTATTAGTGATATTCTCGTCTTCATTAAGTCTTTCAGTCTTTCATGTCTACTTCGAGCTCTCTACTCTTTTACAAGTAAATAACCCGCAGAAGACGAATGTGTCGGACCGAAAGGTGCAAATATTGAAGTCAAGCTATAAACTAGCGACACAACGTATTTCATTTTCCGGACTACATCCTGCTACTTGTAAAAAACCTTGTTCAGGGCTTGTAGCGGGAGATTGAGAACGAACGCAGTAGAAGAAAACGAACAAGTAAATAAACAAGACGCTTTCGGTTATCTCCGCAGCTTTCGATGATCTTTCTTGAAAACAAACCTTCTTTGGATAGATTGGACATATTTATAATTGCAGTTGACAGTCTGTATCTGTTGACATTCGTTAAGATTACAGTACATGAGATACTTACAGATGACATCCTGACGTACAGGACTGGCTCAGACAGGCAAACAGTGGTCAGAGACATCCATGAATCATACAGTGGCATAGAGACTCCAGCTCCCCTGATCAATCCGAACAAGACCTGCATGATGTGGTCCTCTTTGAACAACTCTATAGTAAAGGTTGGACATCTCAAGTATCCATTTGATGGATGCAGCATTGACCGGTGCGACTGGTTGACATACCTCGGAGTGATATTTGATCGCAGACTCTCATATTAGTGCCTTGTTGGCCAGACAGTATACAGATGCAAGCGAGGGATGCAGATCACTCAAGACTGGCGGCTGTTAACTTCGAACAGCGCCTCCTATTTATTCTATTTCGTCAGGTTGTGTTGTCGGTTATCGATTACGGACAGGGCATCCTCATACTATCGAGAACACGGTGTGCAAGGTTGGAACGTATCCAGAATGAAGGTAAGCGACGGGTTTTGGGTTGCACTAGAGATTCCTCGATTGTGAAGATGCGGCTCATGCTGGGTTTGTTATTGATGACCTCCAAACATAAACTGGCACAAGTCAAAGCATATATGCGTGTCACCACAGACACGTGGCCCCCGCTGTAACAACATCAAGGGATCAAGCATCAAGAGAGGAGGGGGAGGGGAGAGGGTCATGGATGGCACATGCAGAGAAAACAATTAGACAAGTCACCCCAGTTGAGGCGATGAACCAGGGGGAAGAATGGATCCACATTTTTGATAGAAAGACAGAGTACCATCATAACCTAAGACAAGGAATACAGAGAATGGGGCAAGGTGAGAGCTGAACTGGAAGTGAACCAGCTAATAAATGAGAACACAGCTTAGCTTGCTCCACAGCTGTTTCTGTCCACTTCCTAACCTGGAAATGACCCCATGAAGCTAAGTAGCTATAGCGTCATCACCTTGCAAAATGTCTATGGCAATATTATAGCGATAATAGTGATTAGAAATGTTAGGTTCCATCTAGGTAATGAACCCATCCTGCCTGACAATCTAGTTACAGTTACAGAATGAGACCTCGGGCAATGCTGGGATATTCGCATAATACGCGTATGACGGTTTTCAGTTCAGGGAAGAAACGGTCGCTGCCAAACTTAATTTGGAGACTGCTTATAACCGTGTTGACGCAATGCTTGTGGAAATGTGGTTTAAAATCCATTGCCGATGTTGACTATGGGACATTGATGCACTTTTGAGGGAATTGGAGCATCAATCTATGGATGGTGAGCTTGATAGCAGTTTAAAAAAAATGACATTCCGTTTGAAATCATTGACATCCGTGCAAAGGTCCATATGACTGGGAATGTACTGTTCAACGTCTACACAATTAAATTTGTGAATATTTAACTTACATGTCCAGGACACTCATTGCCCTAAGCCCCAGCTTGACCAGGACAGTAGATCCACGTCAACCCCTGGAGGTTTGAGGCCTTATCAGCTGCTATCCAGTCGTTCCGAAGCCATCTCTTCCGTACCTTCTGAAGTACGGCTTACGCGCCTGTCACGATAATTGTTCTTGTTATAGAAGTATCAGGAAGATATCCATTTCAGTGCTAAGATCACTGCTTTTGTGTCCATTCTCAAACTGAAGGCTGTTGACATATATGCCTTGCTGCTCTCAGCAACGACATGTCCTCAGACACTAGACGAGAAGCCTCAGTCTGCTTGGCTGCCAGACGCCATGATGAAGGTGAATGGGTTTTTCAGGACGGTCAGACATTTCTATTATTTTATTATCTGCGATTATTTATTATCGCTATTCTTATTGCGCTTATTACATAACTACAAAACATGCTCCGTCTTAATTTGTCTCTCATTTGTTTAACTCTGAGGCGAGGGCACAAACTACACACTAGCTTTCTAAAGTGTTAACCTATTATTTTAGGAATCATTTATAATTTTATTACACAATTTTTGTGGTTTGTCTGCGTGATTGTCTCTGTGTTTCTTCATTCTGTCTGAAAAAATATAACCCGGCACTAAAGTGAGTACTAGTAGATTCAGCAACAACAAACAGAACAACAACAAACAGAGCAATAACAAACAGAGCAACAACAAAAAGAGCAACAACAAACAAAGCAACAACAAACAACAAGTACAACTTGAGCAACAACAAATTGAGAAACAACAAACAGAGCAACAACAGAGTAAAAACAAACAGCAACAACAAACAGCAACAATATAGTAAAAACAAACAGAATAACAACAAACAGAGCAACAACAAACAGAGCAACAACAGAGCAACAACAAACAGCAAACAAAGAAACAACAAATTGAGCTGCAACAAATTGAGCAACAATTAAATGAGTTAGCACAATTTCAGCAAAACAAATTAAGTTACAACAAATTGAGCAACAACAAATTAAGAAACAACAAATTGAGTTACAACAAATTGAGTTACAGCAAATTGAGTTACAACAAATCGAGCAATAACAAACAGAGCAACAAGAAATTGAGTTACAACCACCAAATTGAGCTACATCAAATTGAGCAAAACAAATTGAACAACATCAAACAGAGCAACAACAAATTGAGCAACAACAAATTGAGCAACAACAAATTGAGCAACAACAAACAGAGCAACAACAAATTGAGCAACAACAAACAGAGCAACAACAAACAGAGCAACAACAAATTGAGCAACAACAAATTGAGCAACAACAAACAGAGCAACAACAAACAGAGCAACAACAAATTGAGCAACAACAAATTGAGCAACAACAAACAGAGCAACAACAAATTGAGCAACAACAAACAGAGCAACAACAAATTGAGCAACAAAAAATTGAGTAACAACAAACAGAGCAACAACAAATTGAGCAACAACAAACAGAACAACAACAAACAGAGCAACAACAAATTGAGGAACCACAAATTGAGCAACAACAAATTGAGTAACAACAAACGGAGCAACAACAAATTGAGTTACAACACATGGAGGAACAACAAATTGAGCAACAAAAAATTGAGTAACAACAAACAGAGCAGCACAAAAAACTTCTTGAGAACAGGAGGCGGAACTGGTTCTTTCGATTTCCTGTACAGATCCGAAAAAGATGGGCCACTCTTCCGGTTCGTGTATTTATATTGGTAATTGTGTGTCATTCTTTTTTAATTACAGAGCATAAATAGAGAAGTATTAACTGTTTATGCCAATCTTTATGTTGTTGTTGGGTTACAAAATTGGGTAAAAAAGCAGAGAAAGCAACACAAACTACGGAGGTAACGGAAATTAGCGGCCAGAAATATGCTTGCATCTTCGGATCTGTACAGGAAATCAAAAGAACCAGATCTGCCCTTGTTCTCAAGAAGTCTTTGGTTGTGCTCTGTGAGAAATGAACAGGCTGATGGGGGGAATTTAATTAAGACGAGATGGACGGGTTGAGAGGAGGGCTAGGAGGTTGAGGGGTGGGGGATTGAGTGATTTGGAGGAAAGGGGGTGTGAAGCATGTGAAGGTGCAGTAAGGGGGTGATAATTTAATGGTTAAATAGCTGTTGTTTATTTTATATATTGTTAATGCGCGTTGACTGGCAGATCTTCCGTGCTGGTGTTTCTAGTTTTGAAGATAATTGAGAAAGATGTTTAATAAGCTAAAGAGCACGTGACCTAGGTGTAACCTATTCCTGTGGAACAGAAGCGATTGGTGCTGGAGACTAGTTTTCAATCTAAAGTCAATATGGGGTCACAACACGACGTGTGTCCATTGTCAGGGCTGGGTTCGAGTTGACAACGGAAGAGAGAGGCAGTTTGTGTTTACTTTGGAACTGTTGTTGGGGGTAGTGGCTTTAGACTTTCCCATTCTTTGTCCTAGACTATTATCACAGAGGCGGCTAGGGGAGTTAGTGACACGATAATTGAAGTCGAAGTTGACACTAACAGATTGACAGGTTGACAAATAACCAGGGTAGTCAGAGGGATTCCAAAGTGGAGTAGCCGAGTAAGCTTGACGGCTGACCAGTGTCAGTCAGCAGAGAAGGAACATTATCTAGTGACTACCGCCATCTTTGTTTAGATGGAGCTAAAAAAAAGAGGGCCCATAAGAGCAGAGATTAAAAGACAGTGAAGGCATGAGAGAGAGAAAGGGAGAGAGAGAGAGCGAGAAAGGGAGAGAGAGAGAGAGAGAGAGAGAGAGAGAGAGAGCGCTGATCGCCCGCACGATTCGGTTCGAGACAAAGTAAATTTGTAGCCTGCAGAGTCGTCAGATTGGGATGAACTACTGATTACGAGAGATAAGCGGCTCATGTCTGAATGTACGAAAAATGTGTAAAGGAGGCACATAAAAGAGCAATCTCGCAGATTGACTCGTTGTCTGTTCATGTCAGACTGTATTGAAACAGAAGGCTCAGAACGGTAGGCCATACTCCCTGATCGAAAGAGTTGTATCATGAAACCACAGGAAGCAACCTCACAATAATAGCAAAAAACTATTATCGCACAAGGCATGACTGACGCCCGCCAGAGATCAACATGATCACCAACTATCAAATGGCACACGTGTCTACATTGTTGTTTGCAAATGCCCACAATGAGTAAGTTACTCTTTGTGCGCCCTGAAACAGAAGTTTAGTGGCGGGTTGCAGTTGCCGTCCTCACATCCCAAGCGTGCTGATCAAGGTGGACCGGGGCTTCCAGGCGATTGTGCTATGCTTGGCCTCTCTTGCGTATTTTTCACTACTATGCAGATCACGTCGATCCCCCACCTGGTCAGCCAGACTTCCAAGAAGGACAGTCCATTCCTAGGAAGGGCTGCCAGAACGCCCATGTGAGGTTCTTTGGAGTATATTTTGCCTGATTCTAATATGTCTGATCAGTATGTTTTGCCTGATCAGACGTCAATCGTCCTTCCTTGGTGAACACTAATTTGTCAGTTGACCAGAGGTCAAAGGAATGGCTTTTGTCAGGACATTATGAATTAGAGGACACAGTCAGGTTAATGTTCCCATTGTGACATTTTTTAGATAATCTGGACGTGGTCATAGTGTCGTTATAAATGTTAGCACGCATACAGTTCTCCTATCTCTGGACAATTAAAACTAAGGTCTTTGTGTACACGACATATGTTGTCGGCACACTTTTATATGGCAACAAAATTGGGACAAATACTGCCAAACAAGAACATAGGTTTATAACCTTCCATCTACGGCGCCTGCGACCCATTCTTGGAATTACATGAAGGGACAGAGTGGCAAATGCAGAGGTGCACTCTCGCACTGGTATCTCAAGCATGTACGCTCTCTTTAGGCAGCGAGGGCTACAATGGCTTTGTCATGTTCATACATGGAAGATGGTCGAATTCATATCCTCTATGAACAGTTGGCGGATGGCAAAAAAACAATTGGCCGACAACAGTTGAGGTTCAAAGATGTGGTGTGTAAGCGTGATATGAAAGCCCTGTACATGAATCTGACACGCTGGGAAGACGAGGCTGCAGACATATCAGAGTGGAGATGTAACTTGTATGGCCACCTCACGCTATGTGAAGAGAAGCTCTTGCAACACAGATAAGTGAAAAAACAGCGCCGCAAAGAGAAAGACAACAAAAGATAAGTATACATTTTTTCGTTTATCACTCTAAGCCATATCATTCTATAGCCAATCATGACTGAAAGGGGCTACTAACTAACTAATCTCTGGGCCACTATGTAATGTAATTTAGCACAAAGTGTACACTGCTTCCAAAAGTGTTGCAGAGAAGAGCTGCTGAAGAGGTTAAAGAAATAGTTGGTAACTCAGAAACTCATGATCGATTTTCAAATTTCATTGTCAGTATTGATGGAACATTGCAAATATGTGACATCCAAGCCATCATGGAGTAATGACGGCAATATCCCTAGAGACTGGTAAATGTCTTGATATCGAAATTTTGACAAACATTTGCAGACAATGCAGGCAATACTTAACTTAACTTACCTTACCTTAACTTAAATAACTTAACTTAACTTAAGGTAATTATACTGGTTTAGAAGACTGCAGAATATGTACAACCAGTTTATTCTATTTCATTTGATTTTAAAACTATGCGTATCCAATCAATTATTGAATGCAGTAATCGACCCTGCCTCCACTATTTCCTGTGACAATGCACTTCAAGCATTCACCGCTCCCTGACTAAAAAACATATTTTTTTAGTATCTAGGAATAGGATGCAAGAAGGGGATACAATAAAATGATGAATGCAACAGAAGGCATTCGGGCAAAGTTACCATGTTGGCAGTTTCAGTGCCATGAAATCAGTGGGCAGTGTCAGAATATTTTGAAGATCTGTTTTACCTTCATGAAAACTAGGCTGCCTGAAATATTTTGGAGATGGCGATTCTGCTTCATTAAAGACGGTTGTAGACTCTGATTTTTATGGAGATCAAATGATGGAAACGATAGAGTGTGTGAGTCATGTCTGGGGGAGATGCGGTACCAGATTGAAATGACAGAATGGAGAAAATAAAGGTTCGAAATTGAATGATCATAAAAGACTCGCAGGGGCTTAGCGTCTAACAGATAAGGAAACAGACACATTGAAAAACTATTTCTGTTTGGCCATTTGTCAGAATTCATGAAATATTAAACATTGATTTCTGCGGTAAAGTCGGTTTTACAACATATCACATCGACAAACACAGATCTGCAGTCCTGATTGGTGTGAGTATTTGGAAGAAACACTAGGATACAAAAAAACAAACAAGCATGGCTTACCATATATCATTGCTAAATTCATTTAGCCAGTCTGTGAAGACTTGGCTAATGAAAGCCTTGCAAGAAAATATCTTCATGACAAAACTAAAATAACAAAACACGGATGCGTGTTTAAATAAATTAATCTGGAACAGATGCAGAACAAGAGCGTTTTGTTGAGAAGACTAATAGAAGATGGTATTCACTGTGTTGTTTCTCATCTAAATTATTGTGTAGAATCTTTGAAAACGTCATAAAAAACATTGACATGTATTTCTCAAGTAAATTATGTCGATCAAAAAGCTCACTGAGGTTCCGAAATGTACTAATAAAATCATCAGAAAAAGCAAAGAAGCAGAGAAAAACTCTTTAAAGCACAGAAGAAATGTTCATCATCATGTAGCATGTCCTTTATAGAACGTGTCTCCCATCACAGTCTGAAAGAAACTCGTTACCTTGCCAAAACTCCAGCCTCCACGTTAGTCATACCCAGGCATTTCTGGATATATTTGTGCCATCGTCTTCTTGGTCTACCCCTTTCTTTTTTACCGGGCACCATACCTTCCATCACTGTTCTCTCGAGACCGTTGTGTCTCTTGATGTGACCAAAGTATTTACATTTTCTGGCCAAAATGGAATTGATAAACCAGTTTTCTTCTATGCTCAACTCTTGCTGAATGTCTTCATTTGTTTTTTCCTCTGTCCAGGGTATTCTAAAGATCTTTCTGTAACATTTTGACTCGATGTCAAATCTTTCTGTAACATTTTGACTCGATGTCAAATCTATCTGTAACATTTTCACTCGATGTCAAATCTCTCTGTAATATTTTTACTCGATGTCAAATCTTTCTGTAACATTTTGTTAACAGGGAAGAAGGGGGAAAAGGGTGGGGAAAGGGGGGGGGGGAGATAGTTAGTTTTTTTTACTTTTTCTTAAAGTTGTGCTTAGGCATATACTAACACCTGGCAAACGTGGGGACTCAATAGCAGTTAGTTCTGTTGTTCGTATCGTGATTGCTGCGTACATATTGTTGTTTTGTTTGAACTAAACTGAACTTTTGATTTATTTGTTCAAATCTGTTATTTTTCCCCTCAATGTTTACAGCTGTGGGCAAAAGTTTACGGCAATTTTTAATAACCACTTCTGAATGCACAATAGACATTAAGATCTGCATCGTCATCATCTGCATCATCATCTTCAGTCCAGTAATCTGATAGGTGATTGGGGCACCAATACTGCAGTATGTTGGGCCACTGTTTAGTTTAGTCGAAGTATCAACGTCATTGCATACGGGTTAACCCAGAAGTGCTGTGTTCTTCTCCATATTTCTGGACAATCTCAGCACAATGCACGAACTCCGTAGCACCGGCGAGGATCCTGTAATAGATTCGGTAGATTTTTAACATAATTTTGTCCGGACAGTGGCCGTTAAGCATACTCTTTTCGATCTCTAATTGCCAAAGGATTTTTAACGTGCGCGACACTGCATAAGGACGTCCGATCTCTACTACCCACAGATCTGTAGAAATACCAGAAAGTCCACGTGAAAAGTTTCCGGTTTCCACTATGATTTCAACCAGTGACCTCCAGAACCCGAGAGTGATGTCTAACTCCGAGACCACTCATTCACTTGTATAACACATTAGTGAGACCTACATTGGAGTACTGTGTCCAGGTGCGGCGGAGTCCTTATCGTAGAGGGGACAGAAATATGCCGGAAATGATACAAAGAAGATCGGCAAAACTGATAGTGGGATTCCGGAATTATAGTAATTAGGAAAGACGAAGAAAAACTGGCCCACTGTGTCTAGAAAAGAGAATAAACCGAGGTGATTTAATGATAAGTTAGACTATAATAAGTTCTAACAAAAAATACAACCGCCTACAAGAACACGCGAGCACATCCGCAAATTAATTAAAGAACGGTCCAGATTAGATAGCAGAAAATATTTTTGTAAATCAGAGAGCGGTAAATGTTTGGAATGCATTGACACAGGAAGTAGTGAAGACAGGGTTAATTAATGCATTAAGGAATAGATCGGATGCACATATATATCTTTAACTTAACGAAATGTAAAAGAAACTGGATGTATACATACTCTGCAGTCTTGTAACCCGGTAAAAAGACGTTAAGATAAGTTCAGTTCCCGTCACTCAACTCGGTTTTTAGCCAGTATATTTATTTTAGCTATTGACCTGCCCGTCCACTGTCTGATGTTGTCTTCCGCTTTTCTCGCTTATGCTTTCCAAGCACAGTATCTTGCAGGATCGTCCGGGAGAACCCAGACAATCTTGATACAGGTCAATGTGAACTCTAAGTTGAAATATCTTAGTTTAAATTCTCTATCAGCCCGTTGCTAGCCAGTGTGCAAGGCTGTATTGAAAAACATACATTTAAACCACAGTTACGATGCTTACACTAATGTATACATTTTAGCTCTTCCCGTGGCCATTTGAGATGTTTTTATAATATTTTAATTACATTTTTCTCGTCACATATTTAAATCTAGGAGTAAGTTGTTGTTGTTCAATGCCCACAATGAGTAAGTTTACTCTTTTGGGGGAATTGAAAATGACTTTAAGTGGCGGGTTGTAGTAGCGTGCTGATGAAGGTGGACCGCGGTTCTCCAGGCAGTTGGGCTATGCCTGGCTTCATCCGCGTGGCCCTCACTACTACAGAGAGCACACCAATTCACATATCGTAAGCCAGGCTGGCTTGAAAACAGCCTTTTTCCAGGGAACGCCACATGGAAGAGAGATTGTGGTCTTGTTCAGTGTATTGTGCCTGACCCTGTCGCGATGTCCTGGTCAGTACGTTGTGCCTGACTGGATAAGTGGCTCAGTTCCCCGACCTAGGAGTAAAAGATGATTTCCATTCATGGGAACAGGACGTCATGGATCGTGGAGGGGTATGATTAGGCATTGAATACGGTGAAAAGAAATTCTTGTTGCGGAAAGGCAGTCAATGAATAGATGGATTAAGCCAATAAATGACTATCATAATTTGTAACCGTTTTTGCTTTCAAACCTAAGACCTACCTGCAGTTACTGTTATTAATATGTTGGAGTTTATTTATGTGTACATAGATGGATTTACCTCGGTGAGCGATAAAAGGGAAGACAGTTGAATCTACATTGAACACTCCAATGGCGACATAGAAAATCACCCCATACCAGCAGGAAAGACTTGTACCAAATCAGAGCTGAAGCAATAGCTATTCATACAGCAACTCAGATTCTTATCAGCCACAACAAAACTACAAGGAAAACGATCATTCTAACAGTCCCCAGGAGTGTACTCCAAGCCATCTCAAGCCACAAACAAGATAAGCTCTTACATGAAATAAAATACAACATAGGATTGCTGTATCAGAAAACAGATTTAGTCCTACAATGGATTGCGGTCCACAATGGGATCCCTGGAAACGAGAAAGCAGATGAGCGCGCAAAAGCCGAAAGTGGCGGCAAGCAGACTCCCCATCCATAAAGCTATAAAGCAGCAAAGACACCCATCAAACGATCCATGATGACAGAATGGAGAGAACAGCACAAAGAACACAAGCCAGAAAATGACAACACAAACAAACTTGGTAGAGAGGGGCAGACAAACATCTTCCGACCAAGAACGGGACATTGTAGACTCAACGCCCACCTCCACAGAATGGGTCTCAGAGACACTGCCACGTGCAATTTTGGAGCATTCAAGCAAACATCAGAACATATTCTGCAAGAATGCCCTACCTATGCAGACCAAAGAGAGGCAGTCTGGCCTGGGGAAGCGACCATGCTCGAAAAGCTGTGGGGGACCGGCGAAGACCTGAAACGCACAGTCTCCTTCGAGAACCTCACCGGACTAGAAGCATGGCATCAGTTGATCGATGAAGAAGAAACAGTTAAATATTAATGTAGACAAAATGTACAATCATGCACACGGGAAGATGCAATAATGGATACAATTACATGATTGGAGAGAATACTATTAGGACAATAAAAAAGGAAAGAGACCTAGGAGTTATAATAGATCACACAGAAAAGGAAAGGGGACGGCGTGGGCTAGTGGTTAAATGACACGGCTCACAACCCGAAGGTTCTGGGTTCGATCCCCATCGCAACACCGGCTGTTACCCCGGGGAAGCAGACCCTTAGAAAATACAGGCGGAAGCAGAACCTTACATAAAATGAATGCCGAAGTCGAATACACTAGGCACATAGTGTAACGCACACCGCCTTGGGGAATACATAAATAAAGGGGGGAATTCATAAATAAAGGGGGGAATTGCAGGAAAAAATGGGCAGGATAAAAATAAACATTTCACATAAGAGCAAGGAAGTAATAGTCAAACTATATACATCGTTAGTGAGACCTGAATTAAAGTACTGTGTTTAGGTGTGGAGTCCATATCATAGAGTGGATAGGATAGGATAGGATACAAAGAAGAGCTGCAAAAATGATCTCGGAGCTGCAGAATTACAGTTATGAGGAAAGAATTTATAAAATGGTCTTCAGTGTCTTGAACAGATAAGAATTCTAGGTGATAAGTTTATTTATTAATAAATGAAAAAAATAAATTAGACGATTCCAAGTCTTTCTAAGTACAACCGGCTACAAGAACAAAAGAGTACACTTAGAAACTGTTTATATACATGTCTAGATTAGATATTAGGACATATTTTTTTAGTCAGAGAGTGGTGAATTCTTGAAATGCATTGCCGCAGGATGTAGTGGAGGCAGGGTCAGTTAATGCGTTCAAAAATAGATTGGATGCTCACAGTATCGGTGGAGTAGAATACAATGGTTGTATGAAGACTCTCTAGAACCTTTTAAACCAGTGTAATGAAGTTAAGTAAGTTAAGTTAAACAAAAGAGAAATGGCCTAACCTTCAGCAGTTATTGTGGTAATAGATTGTGATGCGTTTGAAACTACGCTGCCAGGTCTCGTGGTCCCAGTCTGCGAGGTGGATCTTGGCGTAGCCTTCGGTACCAAGGGCAAGGTACCTATGATGATCTCATCTTCAAAGTCAATCTCATCCCAAGTGCATCGATCATCTGAGCCCGCGCAGAACTGCAAGTACAACAGGGACATGGTTATGTCTGAGAGTATTGATGTTGAATATTGATATTGAGTGTTGGTGTTAACTTAACTTAGCTTAACGTCGTTAAACTGGGTTAAAAGACTCTGCAGAGTCTGTATACAACCAGTTTGATTTATATTTCCTTTTTCAAAAATCTATGCGCATTCAATGTATTTTTAATTGTATTAACTGTCCTTGCCTCAAATGTTTCCTGTGGCAATGCATTCCAAGCAATCACCAGTCTTTGACTAAAAGAATATTTCAAAATATCTAATCTGGACTTTTCTTTCGTTAATTTTTAGCTATACCATCTTTTTCTTGTAGGTGGTTGTATTTTTGAAAAAAAACAAAAAACTTGTTAAAGTCTAATAATGTTGAGTGATAGTGTTAATGCTGAGTATTGGTGTTGAGTGTTGGTGTTGAGTGGTGATGTTGAGTGTTGATATTTAATGTTGATATTGTATGTTGGTGTTGAGCGTTGGTGTTAATATTGAGTGTTGGTGTTCAGTTTTGGTATTGCATGTTGGTGTTGAGCGTTGGTGTTGAGTATTGATGTTGAGTGTTGGTGTTGAGTGGTGATGTTGAGTGTTGATATTTAATGTTGATATTGTATGTTGGTGTTGAGTGTTGGTGTTGAGTGTTGGTGTTAATATTGAGTGTTGGTGTTCAGTTTTGGTATTGCGTGTTGGTATTGAGCGTTGGTGTTGAGTATTGATGTTGAGTGTTGGTGTTGAGTATTGATATTGAGTGTTGATGTTGAGTGTTGATATTGAGTATTGCTGTTGGGTGTTGGTGTTGCTTGTTGAGTGTTGATGTTGAGTGTTGATATTTAATGTTGATATTGTGCGTTGGTGTTGAGTGTTGGTATTGGGTGTTGGTGTTGAGTGTTGGTGTTGAGTGTTGGTGTTGTGTGTTGATTTTGAGTGTTGGTGTTGAGTGGTGATGTTGATTGTATGACGCATTGTGTCATATTTTACGTCTACATATTCGGTGCGGCATTTCGGTTGATGCGGAGACCAGAGGTCTCGAGATAATATGTTCGCCTCGGATGCTGGAGGTCGCGTGTTCAAATCACATTGGAGACCGGGATTTGTCACATAAATCATCGGGTAACAATTTCTCCCGATTTCTGAATAGTGAGATAAGACACCGGTGTTCAGCGGCGCGACCGTTAATAATCCGTTGGCAGTTTAAATCGAAAAATAAGGCTTAACAACCGCTGCTTGGGCAACATTCAAGTTAAAAATCTACTTAAATTATTCCAGGGATTCTCGTCCCACAGAGAATATGTCGCAAAAAGGAGACTGTGTGGCTATAACATCAGGTCTTGGTTATGTGGTTAGTGGAGTGGCATAGATGGCGTCTGAGAGGCTGTGGGTCTACCTTGCTCTAATTTACGTTTCCACCACCACTAGTCCTATAAATAGGTGATCGTATATATAAGTGCACTGAAGAAAGATTGATAGACATCGGTTGCTGAACCAATCTTTTTAATCGATTCAACTCTCTCTAGACTGTCACTGTCTCCAGTATACCTGGAAGGTTTCAGAAAGTGTGAGATAATGTGAGAGTGTAAGAGTGACATACAAGTGAGATTGTATGTTAGAGAGAGCGAGAGAGAGAGAGAGAGAGAGATAGAGAGAGAGAGAAAGAGAGAGAGAGAGAGAGTTGTTGTTGAAAGCCCACACTGAGAAGGAATATTATTTCGTGCACCTTGTAAAGGACGTTTTGGGGCGTGACGTTGTAGCTTTTCTCATATTCCGAGCGTACTGACGAAAGTGGACTGAGGTCTTTCAGGCGGTTGTGTTATAGTTTTAGTCAAATAATAAACGTCATTGCACACGGTTTAACCACAGCCTACTGTAGATACAGGCCTTCTGACTCCCGTAGAAGCCCCTTTGAAACGTCACATTCAACGTCTGACTGAATAACGGAAATTGCATGTGTCAACTATCAGTGCAACTATAATAGCGTGTTTGTGAAATAAAGATGGATATGCAGTTGGTTTCAGGGCAAGATTCTGTGAAAAGATCACTCTCAACCTTGATTTGTTGTGTTTTGTACAGTGAATTTCTTTTATTTCTGTGTGGGGCAAGGGTTAATTATGAGTTTTGTTATTTAGTCGGTGGTAGAATGTGATGTTGTAAAGAATTTTGTTGGTGAGTCATACCGCCTACCTAAAATAGGTCATGATTTAACCCAGTGGTAGCCAAGCTAAGGTTGGCCGAAGGTCAGATTATGGTAAAGTGGAACACCAGAGGGCCAGACCTATTATATCCTTTAAAAATCCCAAAACGGGTTATACATACGAGGCGTGTTCAAATGAAATCAGACCAAATTACAACAAGTAAACATAAGTACGATGCCCATGATCACGTCAATTCTGATGTAAACAGCACATACTAACCGTCAAGTTTGTAAAATTTCATTATCCTTCGACATAAAGTTTCCTCAGCAGACCGTTGAAAACATAACGGGAGTGATACGAAATCCGCCCAGAGTGGATCAGCGAGCGGTGATTCGGTTTCTAACAGCTGAAGGGTGTTTAATGAAGGACGAGAGTTAACGAAAGATCTTCCTATAGACCAGGTCAGGCGCATATTGTTGCGTTAACTCACGTCAATCTGTTAGCATCGTTGTCCAGCTCTTCACTGTTATCTTTGACACACTTTTGTCACCATACACTGCCAGCATTCTGTGATGAATTTCAACTGGTCGACATTCTTTAGCTATTAGAAACCAAATGACTGCTCGCTGATTAACTCTGGTCGGATTCCATATAACACCCGCCATGTTTTCAACGGTCTGCTGTGGATACTATGAGTCGGAGGATAATGACATGTTGCAAACTTGACGGTTGGTATGTTCTGTTTACACCAGACGTGACGTGATCATACGCATGGTACGTATTTTCACTTGTTTCCAGTTTAGTCCGGTTTCATTTGAAAATGCCTCGTATAATGAACCACGTACATAGAGCAACGGTAAACTACTCTAAACTTGGAAAACATTTTTACAAATGCAAACTCTTATACATCTTCTTCTTCTTCTTCGTACGCAGTCAGACAGTAACCATTATTTTTTCGAAAAAAGCGGCGGTCATCCTGAGGCTGTCGCCACTGCCATAGAGCTTGTCTTGCAGTTCCACTGGTGATGGCCACATCTGCCCTCTCTGATCCTCGTATGTCGGGCAGTTCTGCAGCAGATGTTCAGCGGTCATTTTACCAGTACCGCACGGGCATTCGTCGGTACCACCTATCTTCAATTTGTTGAATAGGTGGTACCTCAGTCTATTGTGGCCAGTGCGAAGTCTGAAGACAACGACCTGCTCTCTTCGGTTCAACTGGTAATAGGCATCGTTTTTGGTGTAACCAGTATGTTCGGTTTCCCATTTGGTCATGTATCTGGCTTTGATAAGCCGTTTTGACTCTTCGTACGTCATACTAGTATCTGTTTGTGGTAGTCTTGCACCTTCTTTTGCCAGTCTGTCTGCCTCCTCGTTGCCTTGGATGTTGCAGTGTGATGGGACCCACTGTACCACTACCCTTTTTGGTGCGGACTGCTGGCACAGTTTGCAGAGTGCTGCTCTTAAGTCCTTAAGCTCAGTGTTTTTCTGGCTTTTTAGCGCTGTGACTACGGCGAGAGCATCTGTAAGCAGGACTATATGGCTTTCATTTTCTTTATGTGTCACCATTTCTTCCACTGCCGCCCTCAGTGCCTCTGCCACCGCTCTGAAATTGCTTGTGTACTTATCAGTAGCGAATGACAGTGTTATTTTTCTGCCATTTGGTAGGTTCAGGAATGCTCCTGCCCCTCCGTTCTGTGTAGTGTTTGTTACAGAACCGTCGGTGTATGCATGGGTCCAGTCCATGCTTGGGTAAACTCTTATACATGAAAAGGTGCACCACAGCTACAAGCCCAGAATTGTCACTAGATGACTTATGCTTAACACACTTCAGAAGGCCAACTGTGCATCTCAGCTCCT
Source organism: Ariolimax columbianus (assembly GCA_036924085.1). Taxonomy (NCBI): domain Eukaryota; kingdom Metazoa; phylum Mollusca; class Gastropoda; order Stylommatophora; family Arionidae; genus Ariolimax; species Ariolimax columbianus. The sequence goes on from JAVGWX010000003.1 coordinate 73,742,708, forward strand.
TCCTATAGACATGTACCTACCATCTTTCACAACGATCACTTTCCCATACCAATGCTAAAGACAAAACAGCATAATTTGATCAGATCAGAGACTTCTGACCATCTGTCATTACTTTCAGTTTCTCGTTATGTGTGATAGAGTGGTATTATGAGAGAGATATGGTGTGTCATAGAGTGACATTATGAGATAGATATGGTGTGTCATAGAGTGACATTATGAGAGAGATATTGTGTGTGATAGAGTGACATTATGAGAGAGATATGGTGTGTGAGAGTGACATTATAAGAGAAATATTGTGTGTGATTGAGTGACATTATGAGAGGGATATGGTGTGTAAGAGTGGCATTATGAGAGATATATTGTGTGTGAGAGAGATATTGTGTGTGGTAGAGGTTGTGAGAGAGATATTGTGTGTGAGAGGGATAGATTGTGAGAGAGATATTGTGTGTGAGAGGGAGAAGTTGTGAGAGAGATATAGCGTGTGAGAGGGAGAGATTGTGAGAGAGATATTGTGTGTGAGAGGGAGAAATTGTGCGAGAGAGACGTTGCAAGTGAGTGGGATAGGTTGTGAAAGAGATATTGCGTGTGAGAACAACATGATAGCTATTGTTGATGAATACTTGAAGTACTCACTGAAGAACTGTGCCTCACATGACACAGCAGGCATATGGTGAAATCAAAAGGAAACGATGCCTAACATGTCAACAACAACAACAACAACAACACACACCATACTACACATCTGAAACACAACAGATTCTCTTACTTGAAGTATATATTTACAGTCCATTAACTTGCATCCTTTCAGATGGGATGGAGGCAGAGGCGGCACCTGCATCTTATCCTTCCAAATATAGTTCTTCCCACGGGGAATCTGTTCCCTACACATGGAATTAACAACTTTCTTTTCTTGCTTGAACTTTCCGCCAGCGTGATATGTTATATGCTGTTCGAATGCAGAGAAGTAAACGCATACACATGTTGTTACAGGTTTAGTTATAATGGTTGGGAGAGAGACAGAGTTGGATAACAGTGTTAACATTGGCAGGAAGAGATATAATGATCAATGTTTTTTTCTCCTTGTTCTTCTTCGTTCGTTCTCAAACCCCCGTTACTAATCTCTGATAAGGGCTTTGCAAGAAGCAGGATGTTGTCATGAGAAATGAATGCGTTGTATCGTAGTTTACAGCTTGGCTGAGATATTTGCACCTTTCGGTCCGACACATTAGACTTCAGCAGACATTTGTGAGTACCGGGTTAACTTCCTCTCTTCGATCCCTTAACTTTTAACCAGTCTGTGCTGTTGCAGACTATCACCAAGTGGAGGTGTAGAATGTTTGTGGCAGCTCAGGTTCGCTGGTTCTGAAACCAACAGTCAGCGTTGCGTCAATGTTTGATAGTAATGATTACTTTAATGAAGTAGTAGAGATGTGAACAATACACATGTTTTATTTCTATGTCGGAGAACTGGCAAGATGCGAATCCTCAGGATTTTAATTTTTGTAATTTTGCCATACGTTTCTCATTTGATTTAATTTCTGCAATTCAACTACCATTCTTCCTATTACTTCTTTTTGGCAATCTCCATTGCTGCTTATAATTGTATAATTGAGCCGAGATATTGAAAACATGTGATTTTCTTAGCCTCTTGCTTCTCTTAGATAACTTTAGGTTTGGTTTTTGCTCATTATCTTGGTTTTGCTGATGGCTAGGGTTAGATTGTGTTCGTTTTTGTGTTGTTTGTCTAACCCCGTAGGGCTCACATACAGGACAACTGTAAAATCTGCATGTCTTAGTTCTGGTATCTCATTCCAGCCGCTTGTGAACGGGTCAACCCCCCCCCCCCCCCCAAATCAACAGGAAGAAAAAAATTCAAGACAACTCTTTTAGCTGGATCACTGTCTTTTGAGACATTGAAGGTGTTATTCTTGTGGATGTGATGCCAAGAGGAGAGACAATCAATTCATAAGCTTACATTGAGACATTGAAAAAAACTCAATCGACGTTTCCGCAGAGTTCGCTCGCATAAGAATCCAGTAGACCTGCTTCTCCTTCACGACAATCCGTGCCCTCATTCAAGTCTGGCAACAGGGGAAGTAATCACCAAATTGGGTTGGACTGTACTACCCCATCCACCCTATAGTCCCGATTTGACAGCCTCTGACTTTCATCTGTTTGGTTCACTCAAAGATGTACTCCGTGGGACAAGGCTTGAAGATGACGGAGAAGTGATTCATGCAGCCAAAAAATGGCTACATGATCAAGATAAAATCTGGTATGGGCTAGGAATACCTGCACTTGTTTCGCTCTATCATAAAGCTGTACAAGTTGATGGGAATTATGTTGAATAATACAGATGTTTACCTGACATATCCATGTATATCGTATAAAAAATTCGTGCCTTTTGTATAAACAGCTCCTGAGAAAAACGATGTGGTGCATTACTTTCTGAACACCCCTCGTATTTCCAGCCTGCCTAAGGGAGCCAGGTTTCTGTATCTCTTTTGGTTTAGATGCTACACTCCAACTAGCCTGGCTTGTAAGCCTGTTGGAAGCAATAATACGGTCGGCTTAACTCTTGGGGTCCTAGGGCCACACACGATAGTCTATAACTAAAATGTGGGTGCACGGAACATAATGTTTCTACTAACCATCTTGAGGGTGATTTCAGCCCAGCATGTAGAGCCAGTGAGGTTTTCAATTTCACAGCTGAGTCCTATCTGTGAGCCTGGGACGAACCCCTTCCGGCTGATGGACAGAGATCCGCTGAATCGTCCAGACGGAAGACAACAGCATCCTGTTCTGAGCTCCCCACGATACTGAATCGGCTCCTGGAGAGATATAAACAGATTGTCATACTTAAGTGATGTTCAGTTAATGATTTGAAACATTCCTCTGCTACTCTATTTTATGTAACATTTTCATGTTCCTCTATTTTAAATAACATTCTTCTGGTTTTCACTTTTTATTTAACATTCCGTCGTTTCTCTATTTTATGTAACACTCTCCTGTTTCTTTATTTTATATAACATTATCCTATTTTTCTATTTTATGTAACATTCTACTGTTTCTCTATTTTATGTAACATTTTCATGTTCTTCTATTTACAATAACATTCTCCTGTTTTTCTATTTTAAATAAGATTCTCCCGTTTCTCTATTTTATATACCATTCATCTGTTTCTTTATTTTATATAACATTCTCATGTTTTTCTATATTACAGATAACATTCTCCCGTTTCTATCTTATATATAACGTTCTCCCGACCAGTTTTACTACACTCCCATCTAACCTTTTCAATTTGTCAAGGCCGTTGCCACATTATTTTGAAAAGAAGAAAGAATATACAACTTAATGTTTACCCTATGGAAAAATGATATACAAATTATATAGAAGTCCAAACTTGAAAAATTCAATGTACTGGCACAAAAAACACTCTCGTTACAAGACGAGAATAGAGTAGGAATTAACTTCTCGTACGGAAAGGAACTGATTAAAGCGAGGAATCGTCTCGTGATTAAGGAAGCTACTTGTGCGGAATTGAAAAAAAAGGTCGAATGGAGAATCTAGATATGTATGGAAACAGAGTGTAGATGATAGCACGCGTTCCAACGATGTTGAGCCAACGACCTCTAAAATTGTTGGGACATGTTTATCGCATGGAAGACGAGAGGATTTCAAATGATATCCTTTATGGACAGCTAGCCATTGGAGTTAGAAGAATCGACCGTCCCACACTGCGATTCAAAGACGTACGCTAGAGGGACATGAGGTCATGTGACGTCCCATCCGAGAGCTGGGAAGAAATTGCTCAGGATCGACCTTTCTGGAGACAGTCAGTTGGAGGGGGCATAGTGATTGCTGACGCTCGTGGAGGTCTTCTGGCAGCAGAGACAAGAGAAAGACTGAAGAGATCAAGAAACAGCCAGGCAAGCCAGCCTCCTCAGTACGGTTGTACAATCAGTGGCAGGGACTGTCACTAGCAGATCGGCCTTTACAACCATAAGAGACAGTGTCGAAATACAGGAGACAAGAGCTGGACAAAACTTACAAGGCGCCACGATCATGGTTTATAGAGATTGATATGCGTGTGATGATGATTCTGTTCTGTATCCCTTAAGTGTTTTTCCCATCAGATCGTATGTGGTTGCCCAAGTATGAAAACGAGCGTGCTTGTCTCAGTTCCGCCCGGTTCATCTTTACTCCGCCGATGGTGTGTGTTTCTTAGTTACTACCATTACTTCTTATTTCTTTTAATTTATGTTGTTGTATAATGTCCACAATGTGCGCGCTGAAGAGGGCGTTAAGTGGCTGTCGCAGCTTTCCTCACAAGTCTCTATAAACCATGCGCGTGGCGCCCTGTAAGTTTTGTCCAGCTCTTGTCTCCTGTATTTCGACACTGTCTGCTATGGGTGTAAAGGCCGATCTGCTAGTGACAGTCCCTGCCACAGATTATACAACCGTACTGAGGAGGCTGGCTTGCCTAGCTGTTTCTGGATCTCTTAAGTGTTTCTCTTTTCTTTGCAGCCAGAAGACCTCTACGAGCGTCAGCAGTCACTTTGCCCCCTCCAACTGACTGTCTCCAGATAGCTCGATCCTGAGCAATTTCTTCCCAGCTCTCGAATGGGATGTCGCATGACTTCATGTCCATATTGCATACGTCCTTAAATCGCAGTGTGGGACGGCCGATTCTTCTAACTCCAATGGTTAGCTGTCGATAAAGGATATTCTTTGGCAGCCTCTCGTCTTCCATGCGACAAACATGTCCCAACCACCGTAGACGTTGCTGGCTCAACATCGAGTACATGATGTGAGTGTTTGCTCACTGTAAAACCGTATTATGTGACAGTCTTTCTTGCCACCCAATCCCCAATATACGCCGTAGACAACTCACGTGAAAGGCGTTGAGCCGCCGTTCCTATTTAGTGCAAGTGCTCCGTGTCTTGCTTCCATACACGAGAGTACCAAGAACGCATGTCTGATAGACCCGGACCTTGTTGTAGTCAGACAGTGCAGTGTTTTCACAGACTTTCTTCATCAGGCAGGCCATGACGGTACTCGCCCTGCCAAGCCTACTGTCTATCTGCTTCTCGAGCGAGAGAGTGTTGCTGATGGCAGACCCTAGATAAGTGAAACTGTTGACTACATCCAGAGTGACATCATACATCTTTATGGATGACCTAGTGGTAATTCCCTATGCTCAGACCTTGGTCTTTTCCAGACAAAGAACAGAATAGCCAAGACAAAATCAGTCTTCAAGAGTATGAGGAAATCTTGTGCAAAAGAAAAACAACCTATCACTTGAAATAAAGAAGAAAGTTCTTAGATGCTACGTTGAGCTAATACTAATATATGGCAGAGAATCATGGACCATCAGCAAGCAAACACACGGATCATTTAAGGTAACGGAAATGTGACTTCACTCTAGAATGTTCAGAATTAAATGGACTGCAAAGAAAGCTAATACCGTTGTACTTGAAGAGGCACAGACACAGAGCCAGATTATGGCAACATTCAGGACAAGGCAGTCATCCTGTTTCGAGGAGTCATGAGAAAAGTTGGGTTGGAACACACGGGGACAGAGGGCAGAACCGCATGTAAGATTGACACTAGTAAAGTAAAGTAACCCATTTACTTACTGCCGTAGGGGTGTGAGATGTTAGCGATCTCACATTTCAAAGGCTCGGCTATATAAGGGCGGTAGCCATATTCTCCTTCCTCGCCGCTTTTACTTCCCGGACTGAACTGGTACCTATTTAAGGCTGAGTCGACAAGGGAGCCGTTGCGGTCTGAGAAAACATTTCCGCCTCAACTGGGTAATGAAGCCTGGACCACTCAGATGCGAAGCCAGGGCGTTAACCATTGCGCTACGTGGCTCCCTTAAAATTGACAGAGGAAGGCAGAAAGAGAAAATATTGGACCATTTGAAGAAATTGCGTGGGAGTAGATTAGCGGCAGAACTAATAGATGTCACGTGTGATGGTAAGAGGAAGTGGAGATCATTGGCCTCCGTCGCATATCCACAGGGCACTTGATGATGATGATAATGTTTCTGTATCAAGCTTTTCATCATCTGGAAATGTGCTTCCCAGATATTGGATTTCCTTGGCCTCCAGAAGTTTGATATTGTGCAGACCTTAGGTAAATATGTTAACATATACAATTTTTCTTTAATTATTCGAGTGTCGTTTACACCACACAAAAATCAGGCAATATCTAGATATTTAAAAAAAAAACATCCACATATCTCCATGGGAAAATATATAAATCCCCCAGAACATAGAAAGCATAAATAACATACAAAAGAAGAGCGCAAACAAAATTAAATAAGGAAAATAATAGCAGAAAATATCTTTGGAGACTCTTCCGTCAATTACATGGATAAACGCACATGCACATGGCTGAGCTAACAAAGCAACACGCAACGGAGGTTAAGATATCATTTGCAGACTAAGAAAAGGGAAAGGAAAAATCACCTCTAGTGCCAACAATGGGAGCATACTCAAATAACTTTCACTCAGAAGCAGAGACACTGAAGGCCGCTGCTGAGCTTGTAATCAAAGATGAAGATATTCACCAAAAGAACATAGTATTTGTGAATGATGCATGTTTAGTAATTGCAGCTTTAAAACAACGTACACATAGAGGTCTCAAGCAGTGCACGTACTCCATGACACAGCTCTCAGAAAAAACAAACCCAGTCTTAGTTGTTCTGTGGATTCTCCGATCTGTCCTCTCGAGACAGATCAGTCCCTTCTGTGATAGACAATGAAACTGCAGACATACTAGCACAAGCAGACCTGAAAATAGCGTATAACGAGGCAAAGACCACAATAAAAGTACACTTCAGAAGAAAATGGGTTGTTCAAAACCTCCACCAAAGACCAAAGACCACAATAAAAGTACACTTCAGAAGAAAATGGGTGGATCAAAACCTCCACCAAAGACCACAATAAAAGTACACTTCAGAAGAAAATGGGTTGTTCAAAACCTCCACCAAAGACCACAATAAAAGTACACTTCAGAAGAAAATGGGTTGTTCAAAACCTCCACCAAAGACCAAAGACCACAATAAAAGTACACTTCAAAAGAAAATGGGTTGTTCAAAACCTCCACCAAAGACCAAAGACCACAATAAAAGTACACTTCAGAAGAAAATGGGTTGTTCAAAACCTCCACCAAAGACCACAATAAAAGTACACTTCAGAAGAAAATGGGTTGTTCAAAACCTCCACCAAAGACCAAAGACCACAATAAAAGTACACTTCAGAAGAAAATGGGTTGTTCAAAACCTCCACCAAAGACCAAAGATCACAATAAAAGTACACTTCAGAAGAAAATGGGTTGATCAAAACCTCCACCAAAGACCACAATAAAAGTACACTTCAGAAGAAAATGAGTTGTTCAAAACCTCCACCAAAGACCAAAGACCACAATAAAAGTACACTTCAGAAGAAAATGGGTTGTTCAAAACCTCCACCAAAGACCACAATAAAAGTACACTTCAGAAGAAAATGGGTTGTTCAAAACCTCCACCAAAGACCAAAGACCACAATAAAAGTACACTTCAGAAGAAAATGGGTTGTTCAAAACCTCCACCAAAGACCAAAGATCACAATAAAAGTACACTTCAGAAGAAAATGGGTTGATCAAAACCTCCACCAAAGACCACAATAAAAGTACACTTCAGAAGAAAATGAGTTGTTCAAAACCTCCACCAAAGACCAAAGACCACAATAAAAGTACACTTCAGAAGAAAATGGGTTGTTCAAAACCTCCACCAAAGACCAAAGACCACAATAAAAGTACACTTCAGAAGAAAATGGGTTGTTCAAAACCTCCACCAAAGACCACAATAAAAGTACACTTCAGAAGAAAATGGGTTGATCAAAACCTCCACCAAAGACCACAATTAAGTACACTTCAGAAGAAAATGGGCTGATTAAATCTTCCACCAAAAAGTAGTAGGCAGGGTTAATGAATGTGTTAATGGCTAACCCTTCTAACCCTGTATACAGATTATTAGTTAAGTCAACAAGAAGATAACTAAAATGATTGGACTAGAAAAGAGAAGGAAAGAACATTGCGAGAACGATAATAATGATATTTAGTCACGTGGATTCAACTGATTCGACAGATGCAAATAATCGATCAGTGTAATAGGTCAAGAGATTCTGCTATCTTGGAAATATAACAAGGGAGGATGGACAATACGACAATTAAATCAATAAGAGAATATGGATGGAGAAATCTGTTTTCACCGACATGAGTTATATAATGAAAACCAAATAAGAAACAGACGAATTAAAAACGAAAGGGATCAAGTGTTATGTATATTCGACTGCATGGGGTAGACACGGGGTCAATGAGCGCACGTTTGGTGAAGGAATTCATGCCTTTCAATTAATGATATACAGAAGAATGAAGCACACTTTATCGAACGAAAAGAAAACAAATAAGAAAGTTAAGGAGAAATTAAGATTGCAAAAGGGAATTGAAGAACAAGCGAGATCAGACATTTAAGATATTTTGGTCCCATCAAAAGACAAAACACCTTGCTGAAAACAACACTGGAAGGAAAAATGGAGGGGAACGCGTCATAGGTAAACACCGCTATCAGTGTGAGGATTACATCAAAAGATGGACAAGGAAAAGGCTGGCGGATTGAATCTCAAAGGCATGTAGCAGAGAACGTTGAAGATTCGTTGCAGCCGACCTTCAATCTGGAGATGGCACTTGAACCTAGCGGAATAACAGTTGCTAAGTTAGTTACGGAAGAATGTACATTCCACTTCTTTGTCTTCTTTTCTTTCTTTTCGTCTATTGCTTGTGCCTTTCATCGTCTGGTTATGAAGAGGTTTCTTGACCGGGCAGTAGTATGTGCTTCGTTCACGGGCAGCTTTACTGCTTCTGTTATTTCTGCTATCAATCTTTTGCATAATCAGTCCTTGGCTTTGTATCCATTGTATCTGTATAGCATTGCTTTCTGATGGATACTATCTGTTGTTTGACGTGTTACGTGGACGAACGATTTGGTGTGCTGTTGGTTTATGACGTCTTTTTTGGGTTTTTTTGTTGTTTTTTTTGTTGTTTTTTGTTTTTGCGTTCGCCTTATTTCTCTTATCCCCAAGGCATTGTGCGTTGCACTGTGGTTTTTATTTTGCGCCTGTCGGCCTAGTGCATCCGACTTCAGCATGCATTTTATGTAAGGGTCTGCTTCCTCCTGCATTTTCTAAGGGTTTGCTTCCCCGGGGTAACGGCGGGTGCTGTGATGGGGATCGAACCCAGCACCTTCTGGTTGTGAGCCGTGCCACTTAACTACTAGGCCACGCCGTCCCGTTTATGACGTCTAAATACTGGTGTTGTACCTACTTGTTTCCTAATATCTTCGTTTCTGATTCTATCCATCCTTGTTACTCCAAGCATTCTGCGTAGGCATTTCATCTATTTTATTACGTTGTTTCTTTTATCTTTGTTTGTCAATGTTGGCATTGATATCACAAGGTGAATAGGAATTGTAAAGCGTTCTTTTGTATCCATTGTCACGTGTTTACATAGTAATATCGGAGACATTTGCCAAATGATTTGACTTGTTTTATCAACACAAAGATGAAGATTCTCGAGCAATGTATGTTCTCCCTGACACAGCTCTCAGCAGAACACCCAAGGTTGGTCATACAGTGGATCCCATCCCACTGAAATATTGAAGGCAATGAAGCTGCAGACAAACTAGCAAAGACTGGAAGAGCATCCCCACAAACAGACATGAGCATCACATATAATGAGACCAAGACCATAATTAAAGCCAACTTCAGGGTAAAATGGGCTGATCAACACCCCGACTTCCGAAAAGAAGACAGCTACTTTAACTTAACTAGAGAATAGCAAGTCATCATCTTCAGACTGAGAACTGGGCATCTTTACAAGAAAATGAGGATTGGGACAAGAGTCCATGTGGGGAGCATACCATGACCGCGGAACACATCCTACAAAACTGCATGCTCAAGCAGAAAAAGAGAGAAACAATACTGGCCACCCGAGACAGATATAACACAAAAGCTGTATGGAAATAAAACATTCCTACAAACAACGGTATCCTTTGTAAGAGAAACCGGGACCTTGATCTAAAGATAAAAGAAGAAGAAGAAAAACAAGAAGAAGACTTGTTTATTACATCTGTTTTAGATTTGCACTTCTATCATTGGAAAACATAGATTGAATAGCAACACCAATTATTAACAAATGTTTCTTTTTACCTTGTTCAGACCAATATGTCGAAAACTGTTAAATTTGAATTTCATCCGAGCAGTACATAAAGGTACCAGGGTGGAATCAGGAGACAAGAGAATTTAACCACTGTTTTCTTCCTTTCACGTTGAATGGGACAACTAAAGCAGGTTGTGCATGAGACTGGCAAACTCACCATGTAAAAACCATTGCTATGAAACGGCACTGCCAATGACTTTAATCCGATTGAGATGCTTGGAATGCAGCGTTGATCTTATATTTCAGGGAAGAGGAGAGTAAATATACTGCTCAGTCATGATTATCATGGTCAGGCAAAATATACTTATCAGACATGCTAGTCAGGGCTAGGCAAGATATACTTATCAGACATGTTAGTCAGGGCTAGGCAAGATATACTGATCAGACATGTTAGTCAGGGCTAGGCAAGATATACTTATCAGACATGTTAGTCAGGGCTAGGCAAGATATACTTATCAGACATGTTAGTCAGGGCTAGGCAAGATATACTGAGCAAACATGCTAGTCAGGGCTAGGCAAGATATACTTATCAGACATGTTAGTCAGGGCTAGGCAAGATATACTTATCAGACATGTTAGTCAGGGCTAGGCAAGATATACTGAGCAAACATGCTAGTCAGGGCTAGGCAAGATATACTTATCAGACATGTTAGTCAGGGCTAGGCAAGATATACTGATCAGACATGCTAGTCAGGGCTAGGCAAGATATACTGATCAGACATGCTAGTCAGGGCTAGGCAAGATATACTGAGCAAACATGCTAGTCAGGGCTAGGCAAGATATACTGAGCAAACATGTTAGTCAGGGCTAGGCAAGATATACTGAGCAAACATGCTAGTCAGGGCTAGGCAAGATATACTGAGCAAACATGCTAGTCAGGGCTAGGCAAGATATACTGAGCAAACATGTTAGTCAGGGCTAGGCAAGATATACTGAGCAAACATGCTAGTCAGGGCTAGGCAAGATATACTGAGCAAACATGTTAGTCAGGCTGTTCTTTTTTGTTGTCTGGCCTACAAGGTGGGGGATGGACGTAATCTTGGTAGCAGTGAGCAACACTCAGACGAAGCCAAGCATAACACAACCGCTTGGAGGACCACGGTACACTTTCATCAACACGCTGGGAATGTGAGAAAAGCTACTGCAATCCATCACCTAAAACCCATTTAAGGGGGCGCCAAAGAGTATTCTTCCTCATTGTGGGCCCTCACAACAATGACAACAACAACAACAACAATAACATCAATCCCATATTTCAACAACCTTAGTCGCATGATTTTAATTGAGCACATGGGAAGCAAAGAATATGTTCCCGGTAAACTAAAGAGGGTTGAGCATGGAACTAGTACTTCATAAGGAAAAACGAATTGATACATCAACCCCTATTGGAACAATTTTCCATAAGTACTTTCTATAGACTTCCTGTAAAGGTTAAAAAGCGGTTAAAAAATTAACAAAGGGTTCTTCATGGTCAAACCACCGTATTAAGGTCTCAAGCAGTCTCCTCATGCTTAGTTGGGAGCAGAACGACACTTTATGAACAGAGAATAGAATTTTGAATTCTGTATGTGTTTAGAATAAAATGTTTAAATTTTAAATTTTTGTTTAGTAATATCATCAATCCTGGAATGTTGTTTTTGTAGTAGTAATTCCTTATCTCATGTCTCATCTGTTTGTGGAATGTATCGGGGATGATTTAAACAATCAATTACAGAATGGCTGATTCACGCATGTCTGACTCACTAGAAATCACATTGGCACGGGTTGAATATCGAGGCTTAGCTAAAACATAACAAAGGCGAAGGTAGTTCCATAGCAGACACTGCTGTCGGGGATGAAGTGTTAGCCTTCATTGCAGTGCGCATTAGATTGTTACGCGATATGGGTGGCCAACTCTTTCATAATTGCCGTTTCTCCATTTCTTCATCTTCTTCTTCGTTCGTTCTCGAATTCATGCTACCACGCCCCGAAAAAGGGCTTTGCTGGATGTAGTCAAGAGAACGGAATGCGTTGTGTCGTAGTTTACAGCTTGACTACGATGTTGGTCCCTTTTTGATTCGACACACCTGACTTCAGCATGGTATTTGTGTGTACCGGATTAGCCTTCTCTCTTCGATCTCTTCTCTTTAGCCAGTCTTACCTTGTGCAGCCTGTTATCCAGAAACACCATGCAGAGGTGGACAATGGTCTTGGTAGCTCTGGTTCGCTGGCCATGACGCTAGGAGTCAGCGTTAGGTCGGTGACCACTGCAGCTCATGCACTGCTCAGCTCTGGTTCGCTGGCTCTGACGCTAGGAGTCAGCGTTAAGTCGGTGACCACTGCAGCTCATGCACTGCTCAGAACTGGTTCGCTGGCTCTGACGCTAGGAGTCAGCGTTAGGTCGGTGACCACTGCAGCTCATGCACTGCTCAGAACTGGTTCGCTGGCTCTGACGCTAGGAGTCAGCGTTAGGTCGGTGACCACTGCAGCTCATGCACTGCTCAGAACTGGTTCGCTGGCTCTGACGCTAGGAGTCAGCGTTAGGTCGGTGACCACTGCAGCTCATGCACTGCTCAGAACTGGTTCGCTGGCTCTGACGCTAGGAGTCAGCGTTAGGTCGGTGACCACTGCAGCTCATGCACTGCTCAGCTCTGGTTCGCTGGCTCTGACGCTAGGAGTCAGCGTTAGGTCGGTGACCGCTGCAGCTCATGCACTGCTCAGAACTGGTTCGCTGGCTCTGACGCTAGGAGTCAGCGTTAGGTCGGTGACCACTGCAGCTCATGCACTGCTCAGCTCTGGTTCGCTGGCTCTGACGCTGGGAGTCAGCGTTAGGTCGGTGACCGCTGCAGCTCATGCACTGCTCAGTATCTTGATTCCCTTTTCTTCATTTAAATCAAAATGATCATTTTACAGATGGGTCGGCTGAAGCGCGCCAATAACGGGAATCAAACCCCATACCTCTGTCTTGTGAAATCGGAAGGTCTACCACTTTGCAATTGAGACACACAGTTACAATAGATAACAAAATATATGCTACAACTAGAACAAAACTGTGCTTGCGGAGTTTCTTCCTACATCTGTGACCCATCAGGAGTATTTACGCGGTTGAGGAATAAAGGTCGCGTGCCTCTGGAGTCGAAACGCATTCTAAAGACTATGTTTTTGTTTTAACTCCGATAGGAAAACACCTGTGATTTACATGACGAGATTTTCAGGCCGATGTCTGGGGACGATGTCTGAGGACGAGGTGTGGGGACGAGGTGTGGGGCGTTGTCTGTGGCCGAGGTCTGGGGACGAAATCTGGGGACGAGGTCTGGACCCGAGGTCTGGGGACGAGGTCTGGGACCGAGGTCTGGTGACGAGATATGGGGACTAGGTCTGGGAAGGAGGTCTGGGGTCGAGGTCTGGGGACGAGGTCTGGGGACGAGGTCTTAGGCCGAGGTCTGGGGACAAGTTCTGGGGCCGAGATATTTAGGACGAGGTCTGGGGCCGAGGTCTGGTAACGAGATATGGGGACTAGGTCTGGTGAGGAGGTCTGAGGAAGAGGTCTGGGGCCGAGGTCTGAGGAGGAGGTCTGGGGACGAGGTCTGGGGAGGAGGTCTGGGGACGAGGTCTGGGGCCGAGGTTTGGGGACTAGGTCTGGGGCCGAGGTATTTAGGACGAGGTCTGGGGCCGAGGTCTGGGGACGAGGTCTGGGGCCAAAGTCTGGGGTCGAGGTCTGGGGCCGAGGTCTGGGGAGGAGGTCTGGGGACGAGGTATGGAGAAGAAGATTCAATAGTGAATAAGCTGACAGCAATTTAAGGCTCATAGCTGGCTTCTTTCATCAGGGTCAGCAGACCACAGCTGACAAGACCATATGCCGCCTCTAAGCGACGGTCCTGGAAACAGGCTGCACTAGTCACTCGCGTAGTTCAACAAATTGATACAGATCGTATATGGAAGGCTAACCCGAGTACCCCACAAAATAGAGGTGAAGTCGGGTTAGTCTGACCGAAAAGAGCAGGTATCACAGCCTAAAAGGAAACTACCACACATGTTACATCGTGCTTTTCAAGACAAACGATAATGGTGAAGAGGAATAAGAAGAAGAAGAAAAAGAAGAAGAAGAAGAAGAAGAGAAATATTCTTCAGAACCCGGCAGGAAAGTAAGTCACTCTGTCATCGTCTTCTTCTCGAGTTGGTTATTTTTTTCTAAACGTGACATCCAGAAAAGCTAAAATATTTTGGCCACATCAAAAGGCCATACTGGCATGGAGAGAAGCATAATGGCGGTTATGGTGCTTGGAAGGCGGGACAGACTAAGAACAATGAGAAGAAGGTCACACAACATCACGGAGGCCCTGAGAATGGCAGCGACGGAGGCAGGAGTTCTGGCTAGAAATCGAGTCAGGCAGATCAGCTGTTGTGAGGGCGAGGTTCTGCAGACATGAGGATGACATCTAGTTCTCTTTATAAAGCTTCCTTTAGTGGAGAGCTCTTCGAGGCCTCCAATCATCTTTGTGTGAACATTAGTCTCCGTGGGCCGGGTGCTCATTTTGTAATTCGCTCAGCATATAATAGTCTCGCAGACTATGTTCTATTGTCTGTGCTGCTTGTCCGCTCGTACAAATGGGTGATGGGGTCAATTTCAGCCTGCGTATGTGGCTGTTCAATATGTTATTTCCCGTTCTCATTTGGAACAGGATCCCTTGCTAAACTCAATCAATGCAGTGACAGTTGTTAACACCAGGTTAAGGCAAAGTCAATGCCATCAGCTAGAGGGGAGGTGGAACACACACCTGCCATAGAACAGGTGCTGAAGACAAAGGTACCAGAAGGTAGGGCGCACCAGCAACCATGATACCGTAATACACACCCAACCTAGCCATGTTTGTGCATGTTTACACAATCTCAAAATATAATCGATATTATGTTTGTACTACAGCTCCTCACACTCTGGGCCTCTCAGGTTTACCTGAAAGAGCACCATCATATTTTATTAAATATCTTTCTCTTGGTCTAGATTCAGCCTAGTCCTCACACTTGCAGATTGTCATATCGTGTCATCCCAGCTGACTTTGGGGTGTTATGGAAGCGTGGAATCTTGGCTCTTTGCTTCCCATGCCTGCAGTGGTAGGCAATCTTCTATCATTCTGTAGACATGGTCAAACCCCCGAAGTTGAGATTGCTCCACCGGGGTCTTCATGGGTTAAGTTTCAAGTTCGTATCTCTTCTTCTCATCTGACACACCTTTCAGAGGCTTGGAGTTGACATTTCTGGAATGAGCGGCAGATTAATGTTGGAACTGGATATTTCTTAGCCTAATTTCAGCCTAGTTCTCGGACTCTTGCAGGTTGTGTTATATTGTCATCCCATTGGACTTCGGGTTGTCATGGAAGTTTGAAAACTTTGCTATTTGCTCCCCATGACTGCCATTGTGGGCAATCTTCTATCATGATGTGTTGTTCGTCTATCACACGTGATGAAGACCAATCTCATTGGTCAGCCATGGAGACAGTCTTTTCTCTGGTTGTGTCCGCTGAAATAGATGACTTGCGCAGTGATTTGGATTAAAGAGAGGAGGAAACTGCGCCTGTTGTCAAATTCACTCTCTGGTGCTAGGCTACCTTTGGTCAGTTGCACGATTTTGTGGAGAAGACTGGAGAAAGCACAGGATACAGATTTTTACTCATGGTTTACTCCCAAAGCCTTTCCGTAAACAAGTATACCGGAAAGCTGCAGAGGGGGAAGCCATCTATCTGTGTGTGTCCTCTCTTTCCAATAACCACATAAGGTCATAGGGACAACACTCAGTCTGTGAGTGATGTGTTGGACATCTCTCCCGGGCCGTGTTTTATTTCATTATAGTCGTGTCTAAATGCCATAGCCAAAATCGACGCTATCTGCAGCTAGGACGAAGGGCGGCAATGTTGTGAAGTTCAACCGTGGTCACTAGACAATAAAAATACGACACTGACTTAATCGTAGTGCTAATTCATATAGCCGATGTCTTGGCCAGGATAATCAGAGGAAAGAAAACACATACAAAAACGAACGAATTAACCAGTCCAAATGGAAAACAGCCACACGTTTCCGTGACCACAAGTGTAAGTCGTCGACTAGTGTGAATTCCAGGCAAATCCGTGGTCTGGCGGCATCCATAAGGTACTAAAACAGCAGAGCAATGTTAGACCCGCAGCCGGTAACGCGCCATCTTTGCTTTTCATTATATATATATATATATATATATATATATATATATATATATATATATATATATATATATATGTGTGTACAATATACGTTATTCCAAACAGTGCATGGTGCAGTACACTATAAAGTATAATATACTGCACACTGTTTAACAATATAGTAAAATACGCATTATAAAATGAGATACAATATACAGTACACCTTCATTACCATATGACTTATACACAGTCCAATCTACAAGTGTACAGGATGCAATATGTTAGTTGCCCATCGCGAGCGATGATAACGACATCATCAGACATTTTTTTGTCTTGATGATGTAACTAACGCTATATTTAGATCATAGCGTGGAAGTAACTGCGCTGGTCATCAACTTCACTCTCTGGTCCCGAGTTATCTTGCGTCAGTGGCAAGACATAATTCAAGATGACTGGAGTTATCTCAGGATGCAGACACTCTGGTCACACCGTCCGTCACACCAGATATCGCTTGAAAGATGTATATAAGTGAGAGAACAACATCAAAAGACAGACTAATGTCAATCTGGCAGAGTGTAAAAGTAAAGTAAAGTAAAGTAACCCATAGTATTACTGCCTTAGCGGTGTGAGGTGTTAAGGATCTCACAAATCAAAGGCCCGGCTATATGAGGGCGGTAGCCATCTCCTCTCCCTCGCCGCTTGTACTTCCTGGACTGAACCGGTACCCATTTAAGGCTGGGTTGACCCGGGCGCCGTTGTGGTCTGAAAAAACATTACCGCTTCAACTGGGAAATGAACCCAGGACCACTCAGATGCGAAGCCAGGGCGCTAACCACTGCACTACGCGGCTCCCCTGGCAGAGTGTACCGTTAATATAAGAGACAGGGAATATTGAAGGTCTTATGCAGCAAAACTGCGTTGCGGATACGGCACATCAGTTGAATTGAAAATTAGTATAGTATAGGGGACAACGTGGGCTAATGGTTAAGTGACACGTCTCACAACAGTATAGGGGACAACGTGGGCTAGTGGTTATGTGACACGGCTCACAACAGTATAGGGGACAACGTGGGCTAGTGGTTATGTGACACGGCTCACAACAGTATAGGGGACAACGTGGGCTAGTGGTTATGTGACACGGCTCACAACAGTATAGGGGACAACGTGGGCTAATGGTTATGTGACACGGCTCACAACAGTATAGGGGACAACTTGGGCTAATGGTTAAGTGACACGGCTCGCAACACGAAGGAGCTGGGTTCGATCCCATCACATCACCGGCCGTTACCCGGGGAAGCAAACCCTTAGAAAAGGCAGGAGGAAGCAGACCCTTGCAAAAATGATTGCCGAAGTCGGATGCACTGGGCCGACAGGCGCAAAATAAAAACCGCAGTGCAACGCACACCACTTTGTGGAATAGAGAAATAAGGCGAACGCCCCCCCCCCCCCCTCCCCAAATAAATAAATAAATAAATAAAATAAAAAAATAAATAAAAAATAACACTTTAAAGTGCAATATACAATCATAATAAACAAAATACATACACCGTACAGTACAATGTATAGTAGCATTCAACGCATCATACAAAACATAAGAGACAGAAGAGTCAGTAAGTGAATGAGCCGATAGCAAGCAGCGACTCATTGCTAACTGCCTGCGTCCAGGTCACCGAACCGTGGCTGACCAAGACCATATTTTGCCTCCAAGCGAGTGCTCAGAAAACAGGTTCTACTTGTGTAAGTAAAAGAATAT
This sequence comes from Ariolimax columbianus, assembly GCA_036924085.1. Taxonomy (NCBI): domain Eukaryota; kingdom Metazoa; phylum Mollusca; class Gastropoda; order Stylommatophora; family Arionidae; genus Ariolimax; species Ariolimax columbianus. Next base: position 73,760,876 of record JAVGWX010000003.1, read on the forward strand.
GCATCGCAAGGGATAGACAGACAAGATCTCAAAAAACCCCATGCTGAAAACGGAAATGTCGGCCGAAAAGCACAGATAACGCAATATCGCTTTAAACTTCGCAACGTTAAATATTCCCTCTTCAGGACAAATGTGGAGAATAATAATGGAAAACAACATACATTGGAACATAAACAACAACGTAACATTTCTTCCTGAACCGCGTGTCTAAGCACTAATACAAATATTTCTGAAGAGGTATACAGAAAAGCAATGTTGGAGAACCTTATAAATGTAACGTTCTGATATTCAATGTACACTGCATCACCGCTTACAATATCCAATGTACACTACAATGCAAAATAGTTTGTACATTGCACACTAAATACATCATACAATATATAATTTACACAACAATACAACACGAAATCTACAATATACAAAGTACACTGCAATGCAACACGCAATATAGATGTATATTATAGTACAACATATATCTTACAGTTCAACATACATTTTTCATTGTACACTATACTGTACAATACACCGTGCAATGTACACTACAGTACACATTACAATATATTCTACAATACACCATGCAACATACAATATACAATATACACTACATTACAACACACAATACACCTTACATCATACAATGTACACTAGTATACACCATACAACAATGTAGATTATAATACACCCTACAACATACCATATACTCTACAATACACCATGCAACACACAATATACTCTACAATACACCATGCAACATACAATATACACTACAGTCCAACACAAAATACACCATACATCATACAATGTACACTAGTATACACCATACAATAAGCGATATGCATTATAATACACTATACAAGACACAATGTACATTACAATACATAATACAACATACAATGTACATTATAATACAACATACAACATGTAATGTACTGTATAATACACCATACAACACACAATGTGCACTATAATACACTATACAACACAAAATACACTATAATACAACAAACAAAACACAATGTACACTATAATACAACATACAACACACAATGTACACGATAATACACCATACAACACACAAAACACACTATAATACAACATACAAAACAAAATGTACACTATAATACAACATACAACACACAATGTACACTATAATACACTATACAACACACAAAATACTCTAAACACTACAACAAAACGAACACTACAACAAAATGAACACTACAACAAAATAAACACTACAACAAAACGAACACTACAACAAAATGAACACTACAACAAAATAAACACTACAACAAAATGAACACTACAACAAAATGAACACTACAACAAAATGAACATTACAACAAAACGAACACTACAACAAAACGAACACTTCAACAAAATGAACACTACAACAAAATAAACACTACAACAAAATGAACACTACAACAAAATGAACACTACAACAAAACGAACACTACAACAAAACGAACACTACAACAAAACGAACACTACAACAAAATAAACACTACAACAAAACGAACACTACAACACAACGAACACTACAACAAAATGAACACTACAACAAAATTAACACTACAACAAAATGAACACTACAACAAAACGAACACTACAACAAAATGAACACTACAACAAAATGAACACTACAACACACTACAACACAATGAACACTATAACACACCACACAACACAACGGACACTATAACACACAAAATAACACAACGGGTACTACAACAAACTACACCACAATGAACACTACACCACAATGAACACTACAGCAAAATGAACACTACAACAAAATGAACACAATGGGTACTACAACACACTACACCACAATGAACACTACACCACAATGAACACTACAGCAAAATGAACACTACAACAAAATAAACTCTACAACAAAATGAACACTACAACAAAATAAACACTACAACAATATAAACACTACAACAAAATGAGCACTACAACAAAATGAACACTATAACACACCACAGAACACAACGGACACTACAACACACCACACAATACAGTAAACACTACAATACATCACACAACACAGTGAACACTACAATACATCACACAACACAGTGAACACTACACCACATCATACCGCGACACCTGGCAGCAAGTTCAAGTCCATATTGGGAACGACAGTAAATGCACGCTTGGTATAATGGTCAACCTTCCAGGGCTCGTCAATTGTCGCTTTAGTCCAGTAACGAATGTAGCCAAATGCGCCTTCAAATGAGGATGGTAGGTCTGGTGGGAGCTGCAGCTCAAAGGGAAAAGAGTACTGTCCGGCGGCCAATGAGCTGGCTGTGTCCTCTGAACTGTTCTCTTGTGGGGGGAAAAATGTATAAATACAAATTAAACTAGGCCATGAAGATGTTATAAATTTATGCATACAAACAAGACATTATGATGATCAGTAGAATACATGGGCCACTGAATATAAGTATACATAATAATGCACTTCAACTGGCCCATGATTCAAGTATTTGGGCAGTATTTTTTCGGCAAACGCCGATCGACAGGGAAATTGAGACCAGATGTCAGAAAGTATCTGCGATGACTTGTCAGCTGTAACAACTGCATATACACCCGAGGATTAGTTTGGCAACAATGAAACAACTAATAAACAGTATATGTATGCAGCTCTGTTCTACCAGTGCCAAACATGACCTCTGTCCAGGTCGCGTGAGAGCAGAATTCCAACGTGTGAAATGAAGTGGTTGACGAATGTCATCGGTATTACCAGGAGAGACAGAATGCGGAATGACGACATACGAAGAATGGCCGGCACTATGTCTTGTGCAGAATACATTTTTAGGCAGAAAATAAGTTGGTTTAGTCATCTCATGAGAATGTATAAAATCAACGGAAATATTATAAAGGACCTTGAACACCTGTATGGCGGGCGTCCAGTGCAGTTCTTGAGAATGGGAGGCACGGTGACTGGTTTCACACATCAGTTAGTGTGAGACAGTATTGTGCACTCTCTCCGACTCTTTTCAATATATTCCTTGAAGGAATTATGAGTGAGGCACTTGGAGGTCAGTGACCACGGTGAAGATAGGGGGCCGAAAGTTTACCAAGCTTTGTTTTGCAGATGACATCGACGGGTTCAGAAGCAGAACTCCAGAAATGGCTCAGAAGGCACAATGAAACAGCTCGTGACTATGGTATGGAGATAAACGCTGGAAAGTCAAATGTAATGACCAACAACGCCGATGACTTTAACAGCAGGATAAAAGCTAATGGCCAGAAACTCGAAGTGGTTGACCGTTTTAAATATTTGGGTTCGATTGTCAGTGATGAAGGATTAAAATGTGAGGTGTTGGCCAGAATAACACAGACAATAGCGGCGCTTGCACGGGTTAACAAAATCTGGTAACATAAACGGTTAGCACTACGCACGAAAATCAGATTAATGCGTGCATTGGTCCTGTCAAGAATTGACCAATCTCCTACCAGAAGAGTCACAGGCAGAGGTCGATGACAGAGAAGTGTGGCGTGGGGCTGTGAGGATGTCTTCATGTGTGCCCCAACGACCTCCCTGGTTATGGGATGACCTGACCTGTATTAGATCTAGTATCTGCTGGTGTAGGGGGGGGGGGGGGGGTTGCGTTGATGTTGGCAGATCACAGTATAAGCGCAACAGGAGAATAATGCAGTTTTTAAACTTGCACCACTGAAGATGTAAATTGTAAGTACTCTTTTGTTGTTGTTCTTTTTTGCCACCGGCAGAAAATTTAAGTTTTGTTTTACCTGGCTTGAGGAGAAAGCTGAGAGCGGAGGTATTGTAGCAGAATAAGCGTCGTGTATGCATACATATATATATATATATATACATATATATATATATATATATATATATATATATATATATATATATATATATATATATATATATATGTATGTATGTATTATATGGGTGGAATTCAAGAAGATGGCCCAGAAAAGGAACAGAGAGAAAGCATATGTATTTATAATATATATGTATATATATATATATATATATATATATATATACATTTATATACATATATGTATTTATATGGTTATGTGGTTTGAGAAGAGCAGCATAGATGGCGCCAAATAGACTGCGGGTCTACTTTGCTCTAGTGTTTAACAGATCACATAACCATTGCCGTTGTTATGCTGTCACACAGTTGCTTCTTACGACATGTTCTCTGTGGGGCAGTGGTGCTATTCTTGTCCTTGTCATACACACAGATCACGGTTGACAACTCAGGTCTTCTATAAATGCACACCGATTCCTAAAATGTTCACTTTCTAATATCTTTCGAACTTTTTGTGGTTTTAAATTTCTGCAGTATGAGGTGGCCAGTCCCATCCCCAACCCACCTTAGTCGCCTCTCGCGACATGCCGGACAGGTTGAAGTGTTATTATTCTGTATTTTTCTTTCTGATGCGGCAACACTTGGATGGTCGGACATGTTACAGTGCTACTGTTCTCTGCTCCACTTACTGACCAGGAACATCTTGTGGACCGAACATGTTACAGTGTTACTACCCCTTGTGCATTCACAGAAACAAGGAACAGGCCTAATGCACTTCAATGCATGTCGTGAAAGATTACAAAAGTAGGTTGTGAATGAAGTTAGCAAGCCACATCATGTAAACCATTTACAAAGCTGTGTAGCAGGTTTCCGACAAGGAGCTGCCTACAATAGTTGACCCTCTGCTTCACAGGGAGCGAAATATAGAAGAAGCGGAAAAGAAGAAGAAGAAGAAGAAGAAGAAGAGGAAGAAGAAGAAGACAAAGAAGAAGAAGAAGAAAAAGAATAATTCTAGAATGTTTAAATATTGAAAAGACATGCGAATGACTAAAACAAGACGTTAAAGAATTTACTCAACATGGTATGGGTGTCAAAAGTGGAGTAAAATTGTACAATTTTTGTTTGTTTTATTTGTTGCGTTCGCCTTATTTGTTTATTCCCCAAGGCAATGTGCGTTGCACTGTTGTTTAATGTTGCGCCTGTCGGCTCAGTGCATCCGACTTCAGCATCCAGTTTTTGTAAGGGTCTGCTTCCTCCAGCATTTTCAAAGGGTTTGCTTCTCCGGGGTAACGACCGGTGCTGTGATGGGTGTCAAACCCAGCACCTTCGAGTTGTGAGCCGTGTTACTTACCAACCAGCCCCCTAAACCCCACGCCGTCCCCTAAATTGCACTTAAGTACCAGTTGTCTGTTTAACATTTACTGTCTTAGTAGGGAGAGTCCGTTTCCTTTCTGGTCCCCACGCAGGCTACTATTAGGGCAGGAGTTTCGCTATCTTTAGAATTCTTGTCCGGACACTGTTAACAATCAATCAATGACTGTTCTTCCCTGAGTCGAGAGCTCTGGCCTGAAAAAAAATGTAAATTTTCCAGCCATTGTCGAGAAACGGCGCCATACATTTACTATATATGAACAAACGGAGTAACATAGAAATCGACCCAAGTCAAGTCTGTTTGTTATGATGAATACGTCACTTCCTTCTACACAGAATTAAACAGTGACAAGTCTTTTGTCTTAAATTGAAATGAATTTGGAACACTTTATTATCTTCTTTACAAGGATTGGAACCATCCAATTATTGTGTGTGGTGAAGTTAAGTTGTTGCAAAAGATCTGTGTGAGGTTGATCGCTTTGGTTTCATTATGTACATGTAATAAATAATTGTTAGTGTAAACTAACAGATGTGTTGATCTTATAAATAGATCAGTATCAGTACTTTGTGGTGACTTCAATGTTTTTATTCAGGAGCGACGATTCATAATCGGTGAGTCTAAATGTTTGTGCTTTGTTTTATAAATTTTCACCTTCATCTTCTTGTATCTCATAATCTAACAAACACACAACAAAAACAATAACACCAACAAATTCTGTATTTATTTGTGTCTCTACACACAGATAAAATCATATATGTTGACATAAAGACAGAAAGGTTAGTCAAAGTCAAAATACCTAGTAAAACGTGATGTGCTATAGTAAAACGTGATGTGCTATAGTAAAGCGTGATGTGCTATAGTAAAATGTGATGTACTATAGTAAAACGTGATGTGCTATAGTAAAATGTGATGTACTATAGTAAAGCGTGATGTGCTATAGTAAAACGTGATGTACTATAGTAAAGCGTGATGTGCTATAGTAAAATGGGATGTACTATAGTAAAACGTGATGGGCTAAAAGTAATGCCAACGCAGATGAATTTGCCAAAATTTGTATGCAATGGTGGATCAGGTTGTGCCATATACATAAATTAGTGCTTTCCAGTTTGATCTGTGTGACTCCACTCTTTCCAGTTTGATCTGTGTGACTCCACTCTTTCCAGTTTGATCTGTGTGACTCCACTCTTTCCAGTTTGATCTGTGTGACTCCACTCTTTCCAGTTTGATCTGTGTGACTCCACTCTTTCCAGTTTGATCTATGTGACTCCACTCTTTCCAGTTTGATCTGTGTGACTCCACTCTTTCCAGTTTGATCTGTGTGACTTCACTCTTTCCAGTTTGATCTGCGTGACTCCACTCTTTCCAGTTTGATCTATGTGACTCCACTCTTTCCAGTTTGATCTGTGTGACTCCACTCTTTCCAGTTTGATCTGTGTGACTTCACTCTTTCCAGTTTGATCTGTGTGACTCCACTCTTTCCAGTTTGATCTATGTGACTCCACTCTTTCTAGTTTGATCTGTGTGACTCCACTCTTTCCAGTTTGATCTGTGTGACTCCACTCTTTCCAGTTCATGAATGCTGCTCAAGCCCATGGAGGAACCCTCTCTGATGATTGTTCTGCGGATAGTCCCTTTCGCTTTTCCTTTTTTCCTGCTACCAAACGGTGACCATATAAATACTTGAAGAGAAAGTATGTTGTTATCCGTGCTAAGAACATGCCAAATGTACAGCAACTGTTTTTTTCCTGAGGAGTGATGAAACATATTGTTGATTGGTGGCTTCTCTAGTTGTTCTGTTGGCCATGAATTTCTCCCAACCAATGTTCAACAGTTGCATCATATACCTATTCTCGTATATTCTGGATAATACCCTTTCCCTTTTCGATTTTTAACCGTCAATGGTTCTTATACCTGCAGAGCGTGTACACGGGACGTCCGAGTTTATCGGACACCTCCGATAAGACGAAACTTGCGGGATTCGAACACCAACCGTTTCCCACTTTCGTTCGTTCGTTTCTTGAAAATTCGAAATTCGAACGGCTTACCTTTCAGCTGCAGCGACGCCCTTCAACATTTACATAGAACAAATGTCTTCAACCGATAGAGCAAATCCAAATCTCATTATCGAAAAAAAAAAAAAGCAAAGGCAGCCGTCCATCGTAGACGCTATTTTTTTTAGTAAGGATTAACTGTGATACCTTTTATACTCACTCTCTCGTCTAGTGTCACCCGAACCCAGTGGCAAGTCAAGGACAAGACGACTAGGGGGCGACTACGAGATGCAGGGGACTCTGCATCAAGCACCCGTGAAAAATACGTAGGAGTCCGGAGTCGAAACCACACCACCTGATCACGAGGCCGATCGCTCAACCACTTCGCCACGGAATCCCCATTATGGGTGTAGTATCAATAAATAATCACACATATGTGAATAACACAATCCTGCTACATGAAAGCGAACACGAAGTTCTGGAGTTGGTGATGCAAATATTTACTATTTTGTCCTACTGCCCTTGCAATACGGCGTCGCAGAGAGACGAGATGCGTAGATTTCTTGTTATCGCCAAGTGGAACATTTGTGCTGTCGTTAGGTGTAACTTTCTGAGAGTGTCAGTGACGATCCTTGGTCCATCTCCGTCAATGATTGCCGCTTGCTTGTGGACATGCTTATGGTATGATCTTGTTGCAGGCTGGTCATATACATTCTGACTAGAGGAGGAAGAGTAACGTCTGGTCAGGCAAAATATACTGATCAGACATGTTATGATCAGGCAAAATACATTGACCAAGACCCTCACCTCAGCTTCCTCGTAGCCCTTCCTGGAAACGGGCTGTTTTCATGGCAGCCTGAATAACGAGGTGAGGAATCGACGTCATCCCCGTAGTAGTGAGTGACACGCAGATGAAGCCAGGCATATCACAACCGCCTAGAGGACCCCGGTCCACCTTCCTCAGCACGCTCGGGATGTGAACAAACTACTGCAACCCATCACTTAACGTCCTGTTCACGGCGCATAAAAGAGTAAACCTATTCATTGTGGGCATTCGCAAACAACAACAACAATACATTCTGACTAAATGAGCAAACTACTTGATTTGTTGGGAGTCAATGTAGGCACTTATTGGGTATGTCCCAACCGTCTGCCTCAGCGTTGTGTTGCGGATTCGATCACGGATTGTCTTTCTCACACAGCTCATCTCACAGCTCTGGATCTTACTCTTACATGTTTCTAGTAATAACCAAGTTTGACATTGGTACCACAATTGTGTGTGTCACTTTACACAATTATAAATGAATTTTCTCGTGTAGTATTATTTTTGAAGAACTATTAAAATATTTACTGATGGTATAGTATCTATTGAACATTAACAATGAGAACATGAAAACTTATAATTAGAAAAGTAGACTCTAAATTATGTATTAAATAGCAAAAACGATCAAACATCTGGAACTTGTCAAGCGCTTCTACTGCCTTGAATATACTTGTCTTTTCTTATCCACTTGTGATGTGATGCCACGTGGGGAATGTTAATTTTCTACCCAGGGCCAAACATGTAGCTGTTGCGGAAACCCGATCGCCGTGCCTTATAGATGCACAAGGGTAGTTGATCAGATTGCATTGCCTTCTCAATTAATGTATCCAGCGCAAGGTTTTGCTTCAAATTTGCTCCCGAACCTCTTCATTACGAATTATGTCCCCTGGTTACTTTGGTTGTTTCCGGAGGCATCTCATCTCACATGTCGTGATCTTACTCTCTAGAGATTTGGCTAACTTCCCCGTTTGGCACTGGCAACGTAGCTTTGGCATGTATGTGATGTTGATGAGCAGTCGTTTTATGAACATATTTATTTTATAGATATTTTTTAAATGGCGACAGCTGGTATGCAATTGCATTTAACTTTGATACCTGATCTCAATGTCTCTGTTTAAACCTGCATCCTGTGTGAAAACACTGCCAAATTACTTGATTTCCTACACTTGTTTCCGTTTACCATAATGGTCATATTTTCAGGCGATCTGCTCATTTACAGTTTCTGTTTGGGATATGTTAATTTTCACAGAGGGTTTACCGCAGTCAGACGTTGCTTCAGATCGTCGTCACTCTCTTGTATCAACTTAACTGAACCTCTTTATACTGGTTTAGAAGACTCTGTAGAGTTTGTATAGAACCAGTTTCTTGGAGGTGGGGTTAACTGATGTGCGAGTCCATCTTAATAGACTCAAACTCTAGAGCAAAGTAGACCAGCAGCCTGTTAGGCGCCATCTATGCTGCGCTAAACAAACCATCTAACTTTGGTCGGTGTTATGCCATGTCACACAGTTAGTCGCCTCTCACGACACGCTCTCTGTTGGACAGTGGTGCTATTCTTATCTTTGTCATCACGACACGCACTCTGGTGGACCAAAATCTCAGCACCACTGCAATGGGAGGCTCCTACATGCTCGATACCTGGGGCTTGCGCCCCAGCCATATCCGGTAGAGCCGCAGCAAGAGGTCCTTGCCGTCCGCCGATCAAAGCGGGCGGACAACTGCTAGATACTCACCTTATACGGCGATGGGGTGCGAAACCACCAACTAAAGACTTAGTACCTGGTCGGGGTGTCGAAAACAGTAGAGCAGCCACCTCACTGTGAACTGTCAAGACTCAACCAATGACCATGAGAGCTGTCCGCACACCAGGCGAACAACATCTCTGTGACATTACCAGGCTTGTCCTCTGGCTAAATGCACGTCGGCTACGATATCTAGCTCTGTACGTTATCAGCCATATAACTATCATGCTGGACGCAGAAGAGATGCAGACCAGCGGACATTGCACACCTGCCCCACTGTGTCAACACCCCAGGTGGCGGGGAATGCTAGGCGTACCATCCTTGCATAGAAGCCAAGAAAATAAAGGGAAAAAGAGATACCCCACTCACATGCAAATGCTACGTTTCTGGCAGGACGTGACGATCCTGGGATACAGACACACTGGACTGCCTCTCTTCCGGGTAAACCAGTCCATATCATTTATCATCTCACATATCATCATTGCACCCTATAGACACGAGTAGTGAAGACTCGATAGTCTAGTAAGACAACTTCCATAAGAGAGACAACTCTGATCATAAACAACTGCTGCCTTGCAGATAGGCTGGGGACAGCCAAAGGCTAAGGAGGGCATCCCTACAGAAACGCCTGTTGAAATCGGATGCACGGGGCCGCAAGCCTAACAAAACAGTGCAACGTAAATCGCAGTATGATGGCAGTACAACCTATTAGAAAAACGCATGGCGCTCATCCTGCGGAGTCCCGCCAGGCAGCGATAGTGCCGGGCCTCACGCCTCGAAGGGGCCCACCCTTGACTACTGGTGGTCACCCACCCATGTGTCGTGGAGTCAAGGCACATGGCTATGGGGCAACTTCTATTGGCCAAAACCTCAAGACCCTCAAAATACTACAGTGGAATGCGGAGGGAGTCATTAACAAAAAACTTTCCCTAACACACCACCTGCATGAAGGTAAGATTGACGTGGCATGTATCCAGGAAACGCACCTCAACAATAACCATAAATTCTCAATCAGAGGATACCAGACCTTCCGTCTAGATAGAGAAGGCCACAAAGAAGGGGTCCTGATACTGACCAGAAACTGCATACCGAGTAGCGCGGTATCTGTCAATCACACCGAACAAGCAGAAATTGTAGGAGTTGACATAATGACTCAAGAGACGAAGCTCCGCATTTTCAATCTGTACGGACCACCAAATAGAGACCTATCGCTCTCGAGTATGGAGGTCAGAGACTCCAACTGCATAGTAGTTGGAGATTTCAACAGCCACTCGGAGAGATGGGGATACTCTGACACAGACAGCAGAGGTGACGAAGTGGAAGATTGGGAGATAGATGCAAATCTCTCCCTAATCAATAGGCCGGAGGATAGCCCTAGCTTCTATTCAAGAACATGGCCTACCACCTCGACTCCAGATTTGGCTTCTCCACACAGGACATACACCATAAAATAGACCGCCAGGTGCTAAACCAACTGGCAGGTAGCGACCACAGGCCGATCAGACTAACCATTGACATGGAAGTAGGCCCACAGGAAACAAAACCGCTCCCACGTTGGAATTACAAACGAGCCGACTGGGACAGATTTGCAATCCTGACAGATAGGCTGTGTGAAACCATCAACACACGAAACACAAAAATGAAGCCCATGGTAGAGAGCCTAAGCAAGGCAATAATGCAAGCCGCCACTGAAACCATCCCAAGAGGAGCTAGGAAAAACTATAAGCCCTACTGGAATGATGAGTTGCAGAAAGTGGAAGATGCAGTAACAAATGCTAGGAACATGGCAGAGCGAGAAAAATCCATGGAGGCAAACATCGCCCTCAAAGCCGCCGCGGCGAAGTACAAACACACTCTCAAGCAAACAGCAAGAGAAAGCTGGAAAAATAAAACGGAAAGTCTAAGCCTGGACAAAGACGGAAACAAGCTATGGAAGCTAGTCAGAGCCATGAACGACGAAACCCCGTCAAATAAACAGATTACTATCAAGCAGAGCGAGAGCTAAAGGGACACGAAAACACAAATACGGCTCCTGAAGAGCACATGATGGCCAAACTAACAATGCGCGAAATGGAAGAGGCTATGGGAACACTAAAGAAAAGGAAATCTCCCGGAAAAGACGGGATAACAAACGAAATGCTGATGGGGCTGGGCCAAACAGCGAAGAAGAAACTGCTATCGGTCCTGAACCAAAGCTGGAAAAGGGGAATTGTACCACAGGCATGGAAAGATGCAATACTGGTACCAGTACCAAAAACAGGAAAGGACAAAACAGATCCAAATGGATACAGGCCCATAAGCATACTGAGCTGTGTCGGCAAGCTGATGGAACGGATGATAAACACCAGACTGATGTGGCATCTGGAAGAAAAACGAATACTAATTCCACAGCAAGCCGGCTTTAGACAGCACAGATCCACTGAGGCCCAGGTCATCCTCATAGCCCAGGAGATAGAAGATGCCTACCAGGCACAGAAACACACAGTAGCTGTTTGGGTGGATCTGGAAAAGGCATTTGACAAAGTCTGGAAGGATGGACTTAGAGTCAAGCTAAGAAGAAGTGATGTCTGTGGGAAGATGTACAAGTGGATCAACCACTACCTCAAACAAAGAACGGCCAGAGTCCAAGTACAAGGGCAGATGAGCAAAAAGGTGACACTCGAGCAGGGAGTACCCCAAGGGGGAGTATTGTCACCCACACTCTTCCTGGTATATATAAACGATATTACAGAGAATATACCAAGAAGAGTCCATAGCTCAATGTTTGCAGACGATCTGGCTATGTGGACCTCTGAAAAGAATCTCACCATAGCAAGAAATCGGATGCAGACGGCCCTAACATCGCTGGAAGAGTGGGCGAACTCATGGCTGGTCAAAATAAACGAGGAGAAAACCACATGCACAATATTCTCGCTTTCATTAAAACCCCAAAGTACCAAATTAAGTCTAAATGGCAAAATCCTGCAGCCAAACGACAACCCAACCTATCTGGGAGTCACATTTGATCGGCGCATGACATGGAAAAGTCAGATTGAGAGAAACCGAATGAAAGCCAGAGAAAGAATGGCAATCATGAGGAAACTTGCTGGCACAAGCTGGGGAGCAGACGAAGGCAGGCATACTAAAGAAGCTATATACTGGAAGAGTGAGACCAGTTCTCGAGTATGGCATTGCGGCATGGACAACAGCAGCGAAGGCGAACTTCGATAAAGTTAACAAACTTCAAAACCAAGCCATGAGAATTATAACAGGTGGCATGAAGTCAACGCCAATTGTAGAACTTGAAAAGATTACAAAACTGCAATCCATGACCGATAGAAGAGACTGCAGAGCCCAGCTGCAGTCAGAGAAACTCCGAAGACTGACGGACCATCCAATGCACCAGAGACTAAACAATTTGGGAAATGGGAAACTAAAGCGGAGAAACTTTGCAGAAATAGCCAAAGCAAAGATGCACGAAGATCCCATAAACGCACTAACAACACGAAAACCCATCACTACTGTACGAAAACCTACCTGGAGGCAGGATATATTTCCAGAGGTGGTAGAAAATATACCAGGTATTGCAAACAAAAACTGCCAGACTGAAAAAGAAAGGAGAGATACTACCCTTAGCTTCATAACGAAAAGCTACCCAAGCATGGAATGGACCCATGCATACACCGACGGTTCTGTAACAAACACTACACAGAACGGAGGGGCAGGATCATTCCTGAACCTACCAAATGGCAGAAAAATAACACTGTCATTCGCTACTGGTAAGTACACAAGCAATTTCAGAGCGGAGGCAGAGGCACTGAGGGCGGCAGTGGAAGAAATGGTGACACACAGTGAAAATGAGAGCCATATAGTCCTGCTGACAGATGCTCTCGCCGTAGTCACAGCGCTAAAAAGCCAGAAAAACACTGAGCTTAATGACTTAAGAGCAGCACTCTGCAAACTGTGCCAGCAGTCCTCACCAAAAAGGGTAGTGGTACAGTGGGTTCCGTCACACTGCAACATCCAAGGCAACGAGGAGGCAGACAGACTGGCAAAAGAAGGTGCAAGACTACCACAAACAGATACCAGCATGACGTACGAAGAGTCAAAACGGCTTATCAAAACCAGATACATGACCAAATGGGAAACCGAACATACTGGTTACACCAAAAACGATGCCTATTACCAGTGGAACCGAAGAGAGCAGGTCGTTGTCTTCAGACTTCGCACTGGCCACAACAGACTGAGGTACCACCTATTCAACAAATTGAAGATAGGGTGTACCGACGAATGCCCGTGCGGTACTGGTAAAATGACCGCTGAACATCTGCTGCAGAACGAGGATCAGAGAGAGCAGATGTGGCCATTACCAGTGGAACTGCAAGACAAGCTCTATGGCAGTGGCGAGAGCCTCAGGATGACCGCCGCTTTTTTCGAAAAAATAATGGTTACTGTCTGACTGCGTACGAAGAAGAAGAAGAAGAAGAAGACCACAGCAGACCAATGTGCTAATTATTGATCATCTGGAAAAAGAAGTTACATTAACTGATCAGCCTCCCTCTGTCCTTTCTTCTTAGGCATTTCTATTGTACATTTTTGTGGGGACCCCAGCGTTATTCTGTCCACAAGTGTGTTGAAGAGCAGTGTGCAACAACCGACAACGTTGTCTCGTCGCGGTTTTCCCTTTTCGTCGGTCAGGCTATTTGTTGTTCTGTGGTGACAAACCGTGAAGAAAGATGCTAATGTTCTCTCCCTTCTTCTTCGTTTGTTGTCTCACTTTCTACCGGGTCGTATTCCAGTGTCGTAGTATGTATTTGTATCTCTCGTAGCCCGAGTAACATTGTTTCCCCATTTTACGGGAGTCTCGTTTATGCTGTCTACCCACCTTTCTCCTCGGTCTACCTCTCGTTTTTCTTCCTGATGTTCTCCTATAGAAGGTAGCATGAATAAAGTGGTCTGGTTGTATTCTCACAACGTGGCCATTTCAATTCATTATCTGTTGCTCGATGTACTGTAGGCAGGGAATTGTTCCAACCTTCTCTCGAGCACTCATACTTGAGGAGTTGTTTCTTCTTGTGTTGTTAGTGACCTTTCGTAGGCACCGCATTTCGCAAGTGGCTAACTTTAGTTTATAGGCCTTATTTAAAGCCAATTACTGGCACTGGTAGCACAGGGTTAGGATGAAGATAATATTTTTCATCTGCGTTTTTGCTTGGAGGAAAATCTTTTGGTGTCCTAGTTGTGGAGTTTGCTATTTTAGGTAACAACGTTTGCCCTCTACACTCTAGTCTTTTCTCTCTGTCGAGTCTGCCAACCTCAATAACAACAGCTCACAAATAGATGCTAAATAGAAATCAGTAAGATAATGCTGCCGAAGACGAAAAGTGCAAATATCGCAGCCAAGCTGTGAACTAGCGACACAACACATTCCGTTCTCTGGACGACATCCTGCTACTTGAAAAGCCCTGTTTAAGGCTTGGTATCCGGAGATTGAGAACGAATGAAGATGAAGAAGAGAGTAAGATAATATGTATGCCGAAATCAGTTTTCCCTAACATGAAAATTAGAGTGATCTGGTATTGTGTATTTAATGTATGGTGTTGAAACGTGGACATAATAGAAACAGCTGGAGAACAAGGAATTCATGTCTTTGTAATGTATATAAAAGGAAGAATTCAATGCATCTTATAGAAAAAATTAGAGGAGAAAGACTAACGTCTGGTCAGGCAAAACATACTGATCAGACACGTTAGTCAGGGTCAGGCAAAATATACTGATCAGATACATTAGTCAGGGTCAGGCAAAATTTACTGATCAGACAAGTTAGTCAGGGTCAGACAAAAATATACTGGTCAGACATGTTAGCCACGGTCAGGCAAAAATATACTGGCCAAGACCCTCACCTTGACCTCCCCGTAGTCCTCCATAGAAACGGGCTGTTTTCGTGACAGTCTGACTAACGAGGTG